>CM059579.1:77897593-77950709 GCA_030386875.1 Morinoia aosen
TCACTGGTGCATTACCACCAGCAGGAGATGAGCGACGAGGTAGTTCCCTCCAACGAAAAGAAAAGAGAGATGAAAGAGAAACAGTTTATTTCTGATAAAGATGATACAAAAAGCAGGTCAGGACACGAACTATCGAGTCCAGTTAGAAAGTACCAGTTAGACAGTTAAAGCCAGTACTAGTTAGAAAGCTACCAGTTAGAAAGTTAAAGCTTTAGTTCAAGTTTCAAACCGTCATTCAACTCGAAATTGACCCTTTCGTAGGTTTTTGGCGCGCCTCGATCACTAGTCTCGAATTCCTGTCTCACATAACTGATCCTCGAATACGAGGTGCCTCTATAACTTAGGGCACGGGATAAATGTTGTCATTATATCATGAACTTCCACGCTTAGTGCAAGCTCGTCAACAAACACAGTGTGACACTCGATTAGCCCTCAGTTAGTGCCTCAGCCGGAGGCACAAAGGAAAGGAGAGCACGGAATTATGAGACTGTAACGATTAAAAAACGGTGGCTACCTTCGCACAGGTCGTATTTAGTGCAGGAGTAGTGATAGGAGCAGTTAGTAAACACAGCTGTGCCCTGTAACGCGCAACTAGGAGGTTCACTTGCTGTCACGGCAGAAGAGATAATGTAGAGTCACACCAGTCTTATTCGTCGACCGTGTGTCAATGCTGACATCATCGCAACGAACCAACAGCAGCGCTCATATTGCACCTGGCAACACTGCTAGCCCCGAATCCGACATCACTGTTGGCCTAACGAAATGTCGCGATGGAGACGTCATAAAGTTTGTTTCACATGAAACCGTTTTATTGGCTAGCCGAACAAAAGAAAGTGCATTTCCCCAATAGAAATGACTCTACCTTGGTTCCTCTACCGTGGTGGAGGTTGAGCATGACCTCTGTCCCAGCAGAGGGCGGTAAGGGACGCCCCTCATCGGCTGGGCCGGTGCACAGGCCGCTGGGCGCGAGCCAATAGAGGGAGCGGACCGCGCGGCCGGTGCCCTGTTGTTGTGGATCATCCTTGACACGCCAGGAAACCTGCGGCCTAATTTATGGAGCTCCGGGTAGCGCTGGAGTGGGCTTTGGGGGGTGGGGGGGAAGGACCCACAGTTAGGGGAGACCTCTAGAGCGGGGGGAGACCCAGAGTGAAGGGGGAGACCCAGAGTGGAGGGGGAGACCCAGAGTGGAGGGGGAGACCCAGAGTGGAGGGGGAGACCCAGAGTGGAGGGGGAGACCCAGAGTGGAGGGGGAGACCCAGAGTGGAGGGGGAGACCCAGAGTGGAGGGGGAGACCCAGAGTGGAGGGGGAGACCCAGAGTGGAGGGGGAGACCCAGAGTGGAGGGGGAGACCCAGAGTGGAGGGGGAGACCCAGAGTGGAGGGGGAGACCCAGAGTGGAGGGGGAGACCCAGAGTGGAGGGGGAGACCCAGAGTGGAGGGGGAGACCCAGAGTGGAGGGGGAGACCCAGAGTGGAGGGGGAGACCCAGAGTGGAGGGGGAGACCCAGAGTGGAGGGGGAGACCCAGAGTGGAGGGGGAGACCCAGAGTGGAGGGGGAGACCCAGAGTGGAGGGGGAGACCCAGAGTGGAGGGGGAGACCCAGAGTGGAGGGGGAGACCCAGAGTGGAGGGGGAGACCCAGAGTGGAGGGGGAGACCCAGAGTGGAGGGGGAGACCCAGAGTGGAGGGGGAGACCCAGAGTGGAGGGGGAGACCCAGAGTGGAGGGGGAGACCCAGAGTGGAGGGGGAGACCCAGAGTGGAGGGGGAGACCCAGAGTGGAGGGGGAGACCCAGAGTGGAGGGAGAGACCCAGAGTGGAGGGAGAGACCCAGAGTGGAGGGGGAGACCCAGAGTGGGAGGGGGAGACCCAGAGTGGGAGGGGGGAGACCCAGAGTGGGAGGGGGAGACCCAGAGTGGGAGGGGGAGACCCAGAGTGGGAGGGGGAGACCCAGAGTGGGAGGGGGAGACCCAGAGTGGGAGGGGGAGACCCAGAGTGGGAGGGGGAGACCCAGAGTGGGAGGGGGAGACCCAGAGTGGGAGGGGGAGACCCAGAGTGGGAGGGGGAGACCCAGAGTGGGAGGGGGAGACCCAGAGTGGGAGGGGGAGACCCAGAGTGGGAGGGGGAGACCCAGAGTGGGAGGGGGAGACCCAGAGTGGGAGGGGGAGACCCAGAGTGGGAGGGGGAGACCCAGAGTGGGAGGGGGAGACCCAGAGTGGGAGGGGGAGACCCAGAGTGGGAGGGGGAGACCCAGAGTGGAGGGGGAGACCCAGAGTGGGAGGGGGAGACCCAGAGTGGGAGGGGGGAGACCCAGAGTGGGAGGGGGAGACCCAGAGTGGGAGGGGGAGACCCAGAGTGGGAGGGGGAGACCCAGAGTGGGAGGGGGAGACCCAGAGTGGGAGGGGGAGACCCAGAGTGGGAGGGGGAGACCCAGAGTGGGAGGGGGAGACCCAGAGTGGGAGGGGGAGACCCAGAGTGGGAGGGGGAGACCCAGAGTGGGAGGGGGAGACCCAGAGTGGGAGGGGGAGACCCAGAGTGGGAGGGGGAGACCCAGAGTGGGAGGGGGAGACCCAGAGTGGGAGGGGGAGACCCAGAGTGGGAGGGGGAGACCCAGAGTGGGAGGGGGAGACCCAGAGTGGGAGGGGGAGACCCAGAGTGGGAGGGGGAGACCCAGAGTGGGAGGGGGAGACCCAGAGTGGGAGGGGGAGACCCAGAGTGGAGGGGGAGACCCAGAGTGGAGGGGGAGACCCAGAGTGGAGGGGGAGACCCAGAGTGGAGGGGGAGACCCAGAGTGGAGGGGGAGACCCAGAGTGGAGGGGGAGACCCAGAGTGGAGGGGGAGACCCAGAGTGGAGGGGGAGACCCAGAGTGGAGGGGGAGACCCAGAGTGGAGGGGGAGACCCAGAGTGGAGGGGGAGACCCAGAGTGGAGGGGGAGACCCAGAGTGGAGGGGGAGACCCAGAGTGGAGGGGGAGACCCAGAGTGGGAGGGGGAGACCCAGAGTGGGAGGGGGAGACCCAGAGTGGGAGGGGGAGACCCAGAGTGGGAGGGGGAGACCCAGAGTGGGAGGGGGAGACCCAGAGTGGGAGGGGGAGACCCAGAGTGGGAGGGGGAGACCCAGAGTGGGAGGGGGAGACCCAGAGTGGGAGGGGGAGACCCAGAGTGGGAGGGGGAGACCCAGAGTGGGAGGGGGAGACCCAGAGTGGGAGGGGGAGACCCAGAGTGGGAGGGGGAGACCCAGAGTGGGAGGGGGAGACCCAGAGTGGGAGGGGGAGACCCAGAGTGGGAGGGGGAGACCCAGAGTGGGAGGGGGAGACCCAGAGTGGGAGGGGGAGACCCAGAGTGGAGGGGGAGACCCAGAGTGGAGGGGGAGACCCAGAGTGGAGGGGGAGACCCAGAGTGGAGGGGGAGACCCAGAGTGGAGGGGGAGACCCAGAATGAAGGGGGAGACCCAGAATGAAGGGGGAGACCCAGAGTGGAGGGGGAGACCCAGAGTGGAGGGGGAGACCCAGAGGGGAGGGGGAGACCCAGAGTGGAGGGGGAGACCCAGAGTGGAGGGGGAGACCCAGAGTGGAGGGGGAGACCCAGAGTGAAGGGGAGACCCAGAGTGGAATGATACCAATACAATTGACAAGAGTCATAGTTTGGCACGTATTCAGTTCTTCACAACCGGCAAGTACACGGCGCGCAGTTCAACAGATTAGATATTAGTTTAAGCCTCCCTAACCACAACAAAGGCGTTCGGAAGACTATTTCGTATTGAGTTGAGGGAACGCGGAATATATGCACAAAGTGTATAGAAGCAGGAGGTTGAAAATATATTCATGCAACAAGTGTAACTTCAAGAAGAAATCCGTAGGTGTTGAAAAATAGGATAGCGGTGAACCGAAAAACAGATTGTTCGTAACAAAATAAAAAATCGTGTCAAGTTTAAAACTGGTAGACCTACCTCACCTTTAGCTTGGGACCTTGCATAGTTTCCCTGGGTGCTCGCAGTTCAACCGACTAGTTTATACAAGTGGAATATGCTTACCATTTCCCTGGGGCCTTTCTCTCCATGATTTGATTTTGAAGAAGTTTACTCACTGAATTTCTTCAGATTTTACAATAATTTAAGTTTACGCTCGATTTAAAATTTAGCTGCTCTACAATTTCCTAGGCCAAAACTTCCCCATTATTGTGAAGCATGCACCTCTGTGTCCTTTCGGAACATCTCGTACAAAAGCAGGTACGACCGAAGGACTCGTGTCTTCATTTAGCCCGTCTTGCAAGAGCTGATAAGGGAACGTACAGCGGCACTCCGTCACAGCGTCTGTACATGTAACTTATGGATAGGACAAAAAAAGGATGCTATATTCCAATCAATCAAGCCTGATACACATCATCTTGCACATTTGTTTTTCAAATGCTTTATAACTAACACCAGGATGCAATGACGGTTACCCACGGTCAAGCCGGTACCCATTTCCGACTCCTGGGTAGAGTGGGGAATTGTGGCTGCGTTCTCCCGTTTCCCAATGGGAAGAAATCACCACGCGGCGCCGGGATTCGAACTGCCACCTTCCCGTGAAGAGCGCGCTCTTAACCACTCGGCCACGACAATGTTGAGTTCACTCCTTATGTGAGCGCTGAGGCTCGTGATCATGTTGAATATAGCGGCCGAGTTATATTGGGGCGGAGGCAATTTTTGTTCAGCTGAAAAACTTCTTGCGATTTTTGAAATACATTTGGTGTTGTACGCTTGTTCCGTGCGAGAAAACCTTCATGAATACTCAATTGGATTAGAATATGTCATGAGCTTAAACCTCCCTCAGCACAACAGAGGTGTCCTAAAGAGAGGAATTCATGAATACGAGTATTTTAGATCAGCTCAAAATGAGCGACGACTGTAATACGTTAAAAGCCTTAAAAGATGAACGATAGTACGTCAACGTACGAGTTACAACCGCCCTTTAATAAGGATTTGTAAAACAGAGCTCAAGTTACAAAATGTATGTGTTCATTACAAAAATACTTTCTTGAAATTGTCGAGCGTCCAATGATTTGTAAAGTTGAATGACAGCTTCAGAACACATTGATTTTGTCGCGACGCTTACCTCTGAGGCAGAGGTTCTCAACCAGGGGAAATTTACCCCTGGTTGAGGTAAATTTTGGCCTTATGCATTTAATACATGAAGTCATGGGCGTCGATGATGAAGGAAAGGCCAAGTATGGCTGCTCTAAGGCCGTGAGCACAACGAAGCTCAGACGCAGACGCAATTTGGGAGCACCTGCGCATGCGCAGCTACCATCAGATGGCGCCGCCGATAATGACATTAGTGAGTTTGTCGAGGAATTTTATTGTCGTAGAGCGATTAACGAGGCAGCACCAAAATAAACCGCCTTTGAAATTTATGTAAGGGCAGCATTTCAGGGGGCCTCTATAAAGAACCTACCTTCACAAGATTAAGGAGCGTCATAAATCTTGGAGGGTAATTCAAAGAGCGAGATATCCCATTGGAAGCGGATGGATAGATTGGGCATTGATTCATTATGATGATGCCTTATCGAGGGCAAAGATATATAACTTTAGTCTTGACTGATCTTTTCGATTGACAGAATTGCATTCAGTTCTCTCTGCAAGTGAGACAACTGCAGTGCTCCTGGACAACGATGCACCCTGACTTGCAGCCACACAGTGCATAGCATTCGCGGGATCGTCTTAACTTCTAGAAGCAGATGTAAATATGATCACGACAGGAAATTTTTGTCGTGACACGCGCTAAATCCAGGAGTGAATCTTCACTCAAAATGCTGTAGTGGGAAGAAAGATAATTAAATTTTCATCAATACCCGAGACAGAGCGAGAAAAGCGGTGGGCGGTGAGATCCTTTAATGAGATCTTCCAGGCTCGTAGCTTCCTTCATTTCTTCTTTCGCTTCAGTTATTTGGTGGTGGTTTGAGGTCTCCTTCACTCGTTTTGTGCGTCTCCTGGAGCTCACAGAAACAAGCGGTGCCCTGCACGATTACGGGAGGAAGTCGATTTGTTTTCTATTGGAAATAAAGCTCAGCCATTACTGTGGAACGTGGTCGAGGCTTCACGTTTATTCTCGCGTATGATAACTTTGTTCGTTTTTAAGGCTTGAAGGCCTTTCATTCCGTATCAAATTCAAGTGTCAGATTCATTTTGAAGCCATTCGCAAGTTGCGAAACGCATGTAAGCTAACAGCAAGTCAGAAAATGCGGCCTTCGATAGCATCACAGGTCAGTGGTAGAATGGCAAGACCGCAGAATTGTTTGTTTTCATGGGAAAGCAAGAAAATTTATTCTTTTAGCAACAAATTTATTGTGTTTTCTTTGCTGAAGCACTTCGCTTGCGGTGTGTGAGCTGTAGAGGGGACAGAAAAGGAGGACACTCTGCAGACTTGTGGTCTGTAAGCGGCAGAGTGGGCAGGAGAGGGAGGACACTCTGCAGACTTGCGGTCTGTGAGCGGTAGAGTGGACAGGAGAAGGAGGACACTCTGCAGACTTGCGGTCTGTGAGCGGTAGAGTGGACAGGAGAAGGAGGACACTCTGCAGACTTGCGGTCTGTGAGCGGTAGAGTGGACAGGAGAAGGAGGACACTCTGCAGACTTGCGGTCTGTGAGCGGTAGAGTGGACAGGAGAAGGAGGACACTCTGCAGACTTGCGGTCTGTGAGCGGTAGAGTGGACAGGAGAAGGAGGACACTCTGCAGACTTGCGGTCTGTGAGCGGTAGAGTGGACAGGAGAAGGAGGACACTCTGCAGACTTGCGGTCTGTGAGCGGTAGAGTGGACAGGAGAAGGAGGACACTCTGCAGACTTGCGGTCTGTGAGCGGTAGAGTGGGCAGGAGAGGGAGGACACTCTGCAGACTTGCGGTCTGTGAGCGGTAGAGTGGGCAGGAGAAGGAGGACACTCTGAAGACTTGCGGTCTGTAAGCGGTAGAGAGGACAGGAGAAGGAGGACACTCTGCAGACTTGCGGTCTGTGAGCGGTAGTGAGGATAGGAGAGGGAGGACACTCTGCAGACTTGCGGTCTGTGAGCGGTAGAGTGGGCAAGAGAGGGAGGACACTCTGCAGACTTGCGGTCTGTAAGCGGTAGAGTGGGCAGGAAAGGGAGGACACTCTGCAGACTTGCGGTCTGTAAGCGGTAGAGTGGACAGGAGAGGAAGGACACTACAGAATTGCGGTCTGTAAGCGGTAGAGTGGACAGGAGAGGGAGGACACTACAGAATTGCGGTCTGTAAGCGGTAGAGTGGACAGGAGAAGGAGGACACTACAGAATTGCGGTCTGTGGAGTGGGCGCGAGTGGCCCCGACCACTTGCATCACAAATTCACCAGCGCCGAGACCCTACTTCTGTTGAGCAGCTCGAAAAATTGGTGAAAATATGCTCAGAATCTCCACTTGCTTGCTCCTCTACTGGAGGGATGCTAAAACTGTTCCTTACGCCGTAAGGAGGAATGGGTGTGCGAACATATCAGAGCTGGCAAATTTCTAGTTACCATTCTTACTTTTGTCTTCACTTGGCGAGCGTGTTCATTTTAAAAGTTGGTAACTACAAATGTTCATTGTGTTACCAATGAGTAAATACTGAAATAAAGTATAGTCGATTTTACTTCATAATAACTAATTAAAAGCGCAAATACTCAGAGAATGTTTTCAGAAGATGTCACTTAAATGGCGCAACTCCGTGGGCGTGAGTGCTGACCAACACTAAGGATGCTCGAATATAAATAGAAGATGTGTAACATAAAATATAGTTTTTGACTCTCATTCACTTATTTTAGAAGGTATTTCACAGGCAACCAAGCAAGTGAAGTAATATTAAGAACAGCTTGAATAATGAAGCTTTTATTCACTGCTCGAAAAGACATTGTTTTGAATAGTAGAGCGCTTATATAATATTTCATCATGCTTTCCGATGAATACTTGATAATGAAAATGCTGCTGCATTCTATATCATTAGGAACTCGAGGACATGCTCTAGAAAATAATTTATCAGGCCTTTAGATCGGGACCTCACATATTCCCCACGAGAATGATAATTCCACTGAGACGATAGTTGTCCCTTCATAAGGGTAACTCTGGTGAAGCTATAGCAGTTATTTGCCTGCTGGAAACGATGGAAAAAGAAGAATATATAAAAATAAAGAAAGGTGCGAAATGAATCACTTCAAATATAAATAAGAGCTACTTTTCAGTATAAGTTCGCCTGTGGAATAAATGAAGCTCAACATATTCAGAACTCCGACAGAAAGATACTCCTAGGACGAAACGTCGCAGCTGCAGAGCATTAGTCACAAACTTCTGTAAGAGACTTGCGCTGCGCGCTTCCACCGAGTTGATTTCTTCCAGCGTAAGAAGATCCATCAGTCTCGCTCAGTTCAGGAAGCGCACGACACTCGCTAATGACCAGCGAAGGCAGGCAGGCCTGAGCTCAAGTGTCTCGAGCGCTAAATTTATTCTTTACACCGGCACCTTGAGGAGCAAACTAGTTTTCAAAGACATTAACGCTTTGACTGCGACGTGAGTCAGCGGTGGTGACGGAGGGGGGCTTTTGTCCACACAGCACCAGCGGTCTACGCTCGACTGGTGAGTGGCGGCGAAAATAGTCGTCTTCTAAAATGCCATCAAAACACCTCAAAATGCAACGCAAAACACTATGTGCCCAAGTGTAACCTGATAATTCTTCAAATTGGCAAAATTAAAATAAGTCACTGAATGCGCCAACATTTTTACCACAGCAAATTCTTCTCCGTTTACCGTAAGAACTGAAAAAATTATTCAGATTAGATTTTATGGTAGGTTAGATGTTAGGAAAATAATTCAGTGGCCTTGAAACAGCAGATGAGTATTTCTCGTGCACATCAACACGTGTTGAATAAACATTAAAACAGTTTGATGTTTATTAACATTTTAACTGTTATTTACTTTCATTTTACAGTGCTGCGCCAGCAATTCTGTATATTGCGTCAGCGCTCAGGTGGCAACTGCACACCACAGCCACCAGGGCTCCTCACCACACGACCCGCGCGCCCAGGGTAGACGTCAGCACAAGGAATTCTTGCTCACGAAATTAATAATATTTTAAATGTTTAAAAGTTAGAGTATTCTTCAAGGCCACTGTTAGGAATTTCTGAAGCATGGGTTGCCATGGAAACTTTCAATTAGCATCGCTTGCTAGCTGAACCTAACGAGCTCGTCTCATTAAGGCCTGCCCCTAAATAATTCTTTTTTTCGCTGCATGTTGTTGTCGACACTCGTGTCGAGACGAAAATATCAATTACTGTGGAAAAATATCATAATGTAGAAATAACACGATCCGAGCAGAACGCGGGATAACCCATAAAGTCGCGGAATCAACACTCAGCTACTGCTTTACTCCGGGTCTGTTGCTATTCCACGGTATAGGATTGAATTTGTTGATATATTTAGGAAAAACTTTTTGGGAATATGAGGAGATTGATTCACAGCATATTCCATAGTTTAATCATCTTGTTCGTTTCGTTTCCTATGATCAGATGACAATGATAAAAAATATTGAAAATAAAAAGTTCATCTAGTCACAATATGAATGCCAAATTCGTGAGCAAAAACTGTTGAATCGATTCAAACATATTTCCTGAGAAATTCCATGCAGAATATAATAAAATTAACCCCTGTAGAACAGTTCAGGAGGGATGTTCAATGTTGTTGGGAAGATCCTAACTTAAATCAGATCAACCTTTAATTCATGAGATTGAATTTACCAGCCAAAAACGTCTTTGTACTCACAAGCCTGTACAAGACCGCACATAGCTACAACACCGCCTGCAGCTGCCAGAGGCAGTATGGGGACGACTCATCCTCCCCCTCCCGCCTCCCCTCACCCTAATTGGCCCTTAAATCGGCGCGGTCCCTAAATTGCGACTACCTTCAGAAACTGGCGCTCCTTAGCGGCGTCACGAGTCGCCATCTCGAGGCAATGGCCCGGTGCCCGCACCTTAAATTTCCCTAACGCAATCATTTTGTCTCGCGTCTTGTTCATTGACGCTAAAATTGGCGCAAATATTTCAGCAATTCAGCGCACAAGATCCCGGTAAATACTTCGTCTTCCTGAGAGCAATTTGTCGCGCCTCCATGGCGGTGAACTGCGCGCTGTTATGGAAAGTACATCTATTTGTGTGAATATCACAAATGGATTAAGTTGACAGTCTGTTTAGGCATTCCAAACCGTTGTGAAGAAGTTTCCAAGAGAGGAAGGAGGAAGACACCGCTTAGAGCATAGAATCAGCCTGATTGAAAGTTTGTGAGAGCAAGTAACATTTCAAGAAAAAGTAAAAGGGTTGAAAACAAGACAGCAGGGAGCCGGAAAAGATGCTCCATAACAAAACCATCTTTAATATTACAACAAAATGAAAACCTGCCTAACTGTAAACTTGAGACCTCATATCTCCCCCTGAGAGCAATAATTCTTTTGTATACAATACTGATTGATTATAAATTAGTTTTAGCCTCCCTTACAACAACAAAAATGTTCAAGAAGAGGAAGGATGAATACACCATTTAGCGAAGAGTTAAGGAAACGAGGAATTTATGCACAAGGGGTGTGTCCGCAATGGATCCCAAGCGCATAAAAACAGTAAGTCAAGAAGAAAGGTTATGAAACAGGATAAAAGTTGAAGAAAGTCAAGGGTGCTGAAAAACGGGATGACAGTGAACCGAAAAAAGCTGGTCCTTAACAAACCAAAAAATATTTTATTTCAACGAAAAGATTGCCTACGTACGTAACTCTCAGCGCAGGACCTCACATTTTTGGGAGCGCTAATTCCCATAGATACAATAGTTGTGTCCTCTTGGGGGGTACAATACAATAGTTGTTTTTCCACGAGGGGACAACTCACAACTTGTGTCGTGTTCACTTCTTAGATTGTGCGAATTTTCCTGTTTTGCACGTCGTTTTCCTTCCTGAGGATGACTTCTTCTTTTGTGATCTCGAATAATGTTCCACTCAATCTGCCCCTCTCACAAGCCTCGGTTGTGAGGCATGCAGTATACGCGGTTACATTTGCACTAGTCATGACACTCTCAGGCCCGATGTCACACAATTTCCAGATTGAGCAGCTCCAGCAGCAATGATTAACATTGAAGAGTTATCAGCATCGTCTTAATTTTCAAATAGGTTACAAATCTTCAATATTAAGTAGAGCAGAGCTTAACACGTTCACTGCGTATTGGGCCACATGTGTACCAAGAGGTAAATTGCCCCCTTACGTGCAGGTATAAATGCACGACATTTTATCTGTTTCGCGATGTTTTTGCAAAATAATTGTTATCATGCGAGGTAAAATGTTATCGCGCAATTGTATTCTTCATATTCATTAGGAAAAATAAAAATTTATTCAAGCAGGAAAATCGATTTCCCTATTCTGCTACTGACAACCTAACCAAACCAACCGTTAACAACCGCGGAAACGCAATGAACGTGTTAAAACTATATTTAAAATTTTCAAATTGCCTTCAAACATAATGGTAATTTCATCGTCTCGATGAAATGTTTCCCTAAACTTGAAGCTGAAAAAATAAATCTCCCTATCCGCAGGTCCGTGAGGGTCTGCGCTCTCGGAAATTGAACTCAAAGCTCACACGCACAAACTCCTCCGCACTGAGTTATCTGAGTGCCTTCGAAATTTAAAGCTCCGTGCTAGGTCAGACATACACAACACAATATAGAATCATTTTCGTTTGGCTTCCTGCGTGACTGCGAGATACTAGCGTGCTGTGAGGCGGTCGGTACGCGTCCCTCCTGTTGTTGAGGCCTCATGTGCAGACTCGATCTATTCTTTAAAAGCGCGAGCGTTGAGGAGCTGTGATGTAGTCTGATGCCCAGGTTTCATTCAGTGCATCGAATCGAGAGCCGCTTATCGAGAGCCGCTAATAGAAAGGTGCAAATTAATCGAGAGGTGCTAAATGATCGAGAGGCGCTAAATGATCGAGAGGCGCTAAATGATCGAGAGGCGCTAAATGATCGAGAGGCGCTAAATGATCGAGAGGCGCTAAATGATCGAGAGGCGCTAAATGATCGAGAGGCGCTAAATGATCGAGAGGCGCTAAATGATCGAGAGGCGCTAAATGATCGAGAGGCGCTAAATGATCGAGAGGCGCTAAATGATCGAGAGGCGCTAAATGATCGAGAGGCGCTAGATGATCGAGAGGCGCTAAATGATCGAGAGGCGCTAAATGATCGAGAGGCGCTAAATGATCGAGAGGCGCTAAATGATCGAGAGGCGCTAAATGATCGAGAGGCGCTAAATGATCGAAAGGCGCTAAATGATCGAGAGGCGCTAAATGATCGAGAGGCGCTAAATGATCGAGAGGCGCTAAATGATCGAGAGGCGCTAAATGATCGAGAGGCGCTAAATGATCGAGAGGCGCTAAATGATCGAGAGGCGCTAAATGATCGAGAGGCGCTAAATGATCGAGAGGCGCTAAATGATCGAGAGGCGCTAAATGATCGAGAGGCGCTAAATGATCGAGAGGCGCTAAATGATCGAGAGGCGCTAAATGATCGAGAGGCGCTAAATAATTTAGTGGCGCAAATTAATCGGAAGGTGTAAATCAATTGGGAGGCGCAAATTATACGGGGTTTGCTAATAAGGAGCCGCTTTTTCGTGAGGGTAATTCTTTATTTGATAGAATCGGCCATGAAAAGTCAAACCTTTATTATTTATACCACACCCTGGGAAGAACTGGCATCCTTACGTGTTCGTGTGGGTGCTCTGACAGACGAGTATTGGAATGTTTTTAATTACCGAGGTGTGAGAGGCATCACATTGGTTCGTTCACGTACACTTTGTTTACTACATATTAACAATTACATTACATATTTACTACATATTAACCGATTAAATATTTAAGTATTTACTAACCTAGAACCATAGCCCAGCGATAGAAATTCATGTCGTAAAAATGAGAGCCACTTTCAAAGCACCAAAGATTATTAGTTGAAACAAGTAGCGAACCAATCGATTTGAAACTAAAATGTTTTTAGGTAGAAGCCGTCGGTGTAAGAAACTGTGAAATTCCAATTTCTCCTCAAGTCAACAACTTGGTAATCTGCTTCTGTGAGAATAATTCTTTCAGGGATTTTTACATGAAGTTGAAGGGAATTGGAAACTACGCGACTCAAGATATGCTGGAGATAACAAGCTGGCAACACTAAACGTTGACTAACATCAGTGTATGGACTGTCGTTGACTGATCCTGAAGTTATTGAGCAGATGAATATACAGAAAAGTTTAGAGACGGGTCAGATACTGCACTTTGAAGGTCGTTCAATGCAAGATGTTTAATACCGGTTTCCTACAGCTAGAACGTCACGTTTTGCTCGACTGTTATCAATATTATTCAAACTAAACATTCATGGCTCGCAGAATTGCAGCAGCGAACTTGCAGGCAGCGCGTCGTATTCGCTCAGGCTATCAGCGACGCCGTTTTCTCTGCAAGTGATTATTTAGAGAAAAATTCTAACGAATGACACACTTTGGGACCCTGGTTGAAAATATCACTCAGACTCAGTTAACGGAAGTGATGAATTTCAAACAACCACTTGTCTTTATTCAACGTTGTCTGCTCGGCGAATAACCGCCGGAAATGGCCAAGAATGACCAGCGAGGCTCGCATGCGATCTGAGGAGATGCACCCCAATCGCAGTTGATTGCGGTGCAGAAAAGAACTTTCACGGTTTACTTTCGAGCATTTTGCTCATCTCTATTTGGTCCGGTGCCGCATAAATCTCTCACAGTCGATCCCCGCAGAAGCGCTGGTCTGTGTAGCAGGAACTGCGGTGGCGACCGCAGCAACAAATCTTATTCGAGGCCATCAATTTCTCCCACGACTGATTTAAGAAACCTTACTTTAGATTTTAGGTAAATTCATAAGGTGAGAGCAAAAGCAATTACTCCATGTCGATTTGAGTCACAACGAATTCTTTCTCCTGGTTCAGTTCCTATTTCTTTGCTCTCGCGGAACAATTGCTGCGTAAGTGTAATTTACTGAAATTAATGATCTAATTTGCAGGACAGCTCAAATTTAATTAAATTTCTCACAGCCGTTGCGGCATTTATATTTTTTTTAAGATGAGATAATATATAGGTTAAGAGAAGCGTTCCAAACTAAAACCTAGGTATTCTCAAGGGACAGAGGAGAAAGGTACCATTTAGTAAGAAATTAAGGGAACGAGCAATTTCTGCATTAGGTTTGTCCCCATACCCTGTGTACAGAAACAGTAAATTGAAAGAAGACTTGGGAGCGAGATAAATGTTTGAGGAGACAGTATTAGATGCTTAAACAAGGACAGCAGTAAACCGAAAATAGAGGAACCTTAAGAATACAAAAGATTTTTTATTTCAACATGAGGAAAGCTAATCTAACCTTTAACTCGAGATCGAGATAATTTGATTACTAGGAGCATTACTTTCCTTTGATACAACAGTTGTATCCTCTTGAGAGATTTGTTTTTATAAAACCAGAATATGAAAATATCGAAGTGGAAAAGAAATCCATGGCTAGAAAGAGAACTTCCGCTCGTTTTATAAACATTCAATTGTAATGTATCAGGAGAGAAGCCCTCGAGCATCTTCTGAATGTTTCAGCCATTTGCGAGTTAGGTGAGATGTAGAGACTGGGTTTCCTTTTTTAGTTACTTTGAGTCTGAAATAAAGATTTCAAATTTGTTAACCCTTTACGCACCCCTTCAAAAGGGACTGAAAAAATATCCTTCTGAAGCATGCATTAATATGAATAACACAACTGCAACATGTTATCTATTGTCAAAAAATCACAAACAATTTCTAAGTTTTGCGATATAGCGCACACGCAGCACAAGCGCGCTAAAAAAGTATTTAGGCTTGGTTTGTGCAATTCATTTTGTGGCGTACATGGCAACGCAGAGAAGAGCTAACTAAAAAAAAATTATAATAAATCAAGAGCTTAAAAGTACAAGTGAAAATGGCGGATTGGAACGCAGGTAAGCTAAATTTTTTCTAATTGCAGTCTCCATAAATTGCAGCCTCAGAGCTCCCTCTTCACCTGCCCAGCTTGCGCTACATACACCAGCGCAATTTTCGTCAGTTTTCCAACATGAAAGTTCACGGGAATTTTAGCGAGGGTGACGTTAAAAAAAGAGCAAAGGAGGTGTTAGTTGCGTGACGGTCGCTGTGAAGAGCAGTAAGCATTTGCAGGAGGCTCATTAACAAGTTTTTAAAGCAAAGCGTTTTGCGGCGCCGGCATAACATGCCCCCAAATGAGGCTCCTCACTTTCAGTTTCTTGCTGCCCAATCAAAAGTGTTGCCGCAGGGCCAAGGTAAACAAGTTACGGCGCTCAAAATGCGCGTTCCGCGGTCTCGCAGAAAAGAATTTTGAAACAGCGCTAGGAGGGAGAGGCGCTTTCTGTAAAAGAACACCAAAAGGAGAGCGGCACCATCTTGATATGTCGCGTACATGCCCAATAAAAGCAAAATTCTGCAGCAAAACTTCGCACCAAACCAGGCGGCAATTTCTTAGGAAACTTTGCTACTTCCCTAGACATACAGAAGAAACCTTGCGATGAAGACCTCTAGGCACATCGTAGATTTTTTGACGAGTATTCCATACGTGTGATCAGATTTGTGAAAGTCTTACTTTCTTCCCACGATAAGAAGAACGTTAACAGTTCAATAAAAAAGCGTAAAAGTTTGATCCTGTTATAGCGTAAGAAGCTCTGTGGGCCACACAATAGGTGACACAACGCCATTGTGCTCCAGCGCTTCGACTTGGCGAATCTTCCGCTGCTGATGTCGGGT
Source organism: Morinoia aosen (assembly GCA_030386875.1). Taxonomy (NCBI): domain Eukaryota; kingdom Metazoa; phylum Arthropoda; class Malacostraca; order Amphipoda; family Talitridae; genus Morinoia; species Morinoia aosen. Next base: position 77,913,409 of record CM059579.1, read on the forward strand.
TGGTCTCGAACTCAGACATCATGTACCACTGAGTCTGACTGCCGCTCGCCTGCGCAACTTAGGCGTTGTGTTACATTGTGTTGCTCTCACCTTGTTACTCACCCACCCTCACTCATTCACCCAACCTGCACCACTCGCCCATCATGCGCCACTCCCTCACCCTGCACCACTCACCCAGCGTCACTCGTTCACTTGGGTACCACTCACCAACTCAGTGCCACTCGCCCGCCCGGGCGCCACTCGCCCACCCAGCGGTTCTCAGCGACGCGTAACATCAACTGGACGTCAGAGCTACAGAGCGACTGATCGCTGTAGTTTCCTTTAATTAATGCCTTTAATTGGAGTGCAGTGAGGGCACAGGGGCTCAGTTGGCGCAGAGGCGGGTAGTGGCCTGAGGACGACGGCAGGTCAATGAACACACGCAGGAGTGAAGCAGCTCTGGCGGCGCTGCTCTGTAATTTACTCTGCAAAGGCGGCCACTAACCAGCTTCTCGCTTGTCAGTCACATTGTTTTTGTATTGAAGTTTTAATTTACGTATTGAAGTCGAGTTTTGGTTTTTGTATTGAAGTCGAGTTTTGATTTTGTATTGAAGTCGAGTTTTGGTTTTGTATTGAAGTCGAGTTTTGGTTTTTGTATTGAAGTCGAGTTTTGATTTTGTATTGAAGTCGAGTTTTGGTTTTGTATTGAAGTCGAGTTTTGGTTTTGTATTGAAGTCGAGTTTTGGTTTTGTATTGAAGTCGAGTTTTGGTTTTGTATTGAAGTCGAGTTTTGGTTTTGTATTGAAGTCGAGTTTTGGTTTTGTATTGAAGTCGAGTTTTGGTTTTGTATTGAAGTCGAGTTTTGGTTTTGTATTGAAGTCGAGTTTTGGTTTTGTATTGAAGTCGATTTTTGGTTTTTGTATTGAAGTCGAGTTTTGGTTTTTGTATTGAAGTCGAGTTTTGGTTTTTGTATTGAAGTCGAGTTTTGGTTTTGTATTGAAGTCGAGTTTTGGTTTTGTATTGAAGTCGAGTTTTGGTTTTGTATTGAAGTCGAGTTTTGGTTTTTGTATTGATGTCGAGTTTTGGTTTTTGTATTGATGTCGAGTTTTGGTTTTTGTATTGATGTCGAGTTTTGGTTTTTGTATTGATGTCGAGTTTTGGTTTTTGTATTGATGTCGAGTTTTGGTTTTTGTATTGATGTCGAGTTTTGGTTTTTGTATTGATGTCGAGTTATGGTTTTTGTATTGAAGTCGAGTTTTGGTTTTTGTATTGATGTCGAGTTTTGGTTTTTGTATTGATGTCGAGTTATGGTTTTTGTATTGAAGTCGAGTTTTGGTTTTTGTATTGATGTCGAGTTTTGGTTTTTGTATTGATGTCGAGTTTTGGTTTTTGTATTGATGTCGAGTTTTGGTTTTTGTATTGATGTCGAGTTATGGTTTTTGTATTGAAGTCGAGTTTTGGTTTTTGTATTGATGTCGAGTTTTGGTTTTTGTATTGATGTCGAGTTATGGTTTTTGTATTGATGTCGAGTTTTGGTTTTTGTATTGATGTCGAGTTATGGTTTTTGTATTGAAGTCGAGTTTTGGTTTTTGTATTGATGTCGAGTTTTGGTTTTTGTATTGAAGTCGAGTTTTGGTTTTTGTATTGATGTCGAGTTTTGGTTTTTGTATTGATGTCGAGTTTTGGTTTTTGTATTGATGTCGAGTTATGGTTTTTGTATTGAAGTCGAGTTTTGGTTTTTGTATTGATGTCGAGTTTTGGTTTTTGTATTGATGTCGAGTTATGGTTTTTGTATTGAAGTCGAGTTTTGGTTTTTGTATTGATGTCGAGTTTTGGTTTTTGTATTGATGTCGAGTTTTGGTTTTTGTATTGATGTCGAGTTATGGTTTTTGTATTGAAGTCGAGTTTTGGTTTTTGTATTGATGTCGAGTTTTGGTTTTTGTATTGATGTCGAGTTATGGTTTTTGTATTGAAGTCGAGTTTTGGTTTTTGTATTGAAGTCAATTTTTGGTTTCCGGAATGAGGGCGAAATTTGTTTTTTTGGAATATTTGTTTTTGTATTGCAGTGAAGTTTTGAAAAAGTCAAAATTCGGTCTTTGGAATGAAATGAAGACCTCGCTGAGTCAGAGAACTAAAGGGAGGAGGCGAGGTGCACGACACTTGTTGAGCAGGTCAGTGGCGCGTGTTGGTGTTTTGTGTGCGGTAGCTGCAAGGTAGGAGCAGCAGTGGCTATGTTTAGTGTTTTCAACTAGTGTGACATGTGTTGTGGAGCAAAGGTTAACTTTTACCACAAATTAAAATACGATACTTCTTATGCCTCTAATATGACGGAGCGTGAAATGATCGAGCGTGTGCGTGTATCGCATCTCGCTTTCTTTCTATTAAAGAACAACTGCGTTAAATTTGAGTGTCTGAAATCACTTGGATTGGTTATACGCGATCGATATTAGCACACAAAAAATGAAATTTTTCTCGCTTGGTATTTTGTACTTCAGCAAATCCAGGTTCTCAAGACCTCAATCCTCGCCCCCCCCCCCCCCCGTCTTGCAGTATTAATTTGATACAACACGTTTTATTTCAAATCAAGGGACCTTGCCGCTGAAGTTAAGCTAAAGTTAAAATTACTTTCAAATACGATTTAATTTAATGCGTTCTTTAACCTGAAGGCACTTTGTAATAAGATAAAAAGAGACGTACCGTCTCCGAGATGTGTGAAATTGTCTCTGCGTACGCTGATAGTCTGCTTGAAACCTTGACCTGGATCACTAAACAAAACGTTTCTTTGATGTCAAGGGGAGCAATTCAATGAGATATATCGGAAACCAACCCTGTCCATTGAGGCAACTGGAATGCATCTTCTCTGGAGTTCACAGAAGGCGCCTGTTTGAAGTTAGGATTTAATATCCTGTCGCCTGGCGCAGGAGTGCTCCGCAAGTTGCTCCGACTGCGCCTTGTAGTCTGAAGTCATCGAGCTCATCCTGTCTGACAAACTTTGTGTTAGTTTAAGCCTCCCTTAACCGCAACAAAGGCGTTCCAAAGCGAGGAAGGAGAAGGCACCATTTATTATGGACTTGAGGGAACGCGGAAGGCTATGCACAAGGTGTATAGAAATAGTCAGTTGGGAAAGAAGTTCATTGAAACGAGAAAAAGTGGAAGAAGACTGTAGTAGGTGCGCAAAAACAGAGCATCTGTGAACCGAAAAAAGATGTTCCTTAACATAACAAACAACTTATTTCAAAAAAAGGAAGGTCTAAACTTTGGCTCGGGACCACACGTTTTCCCCCCTGGGAGAGCTAATTCCCATATACACAATCTCCTGAGCGGTAGGTGATGACTTGCGAGTGACTGTGACGACTGTATAGCGTTTGCCAATCGCTTAAAAAGTGCAATCACGTTTTTAGGTTCCGGTCTTATAGAAGGCTCGGGTATTGTTATTCACTGATGCAGGCTGATTCCCAGTGCATTTGCGCAGTTTATACAAGAATAAGTTAAGACCAGGACCTGCTTGTGAGTGCTACTGCGTGGGGCTGTTTGTATCGTCTTTCTGGAAGTCTTCTTCCAATCATTGAGGTCAACCTGCCCTGCGTGATGCTCAAATATAACTCGCATTTGGACGTAAACTTTAAGTTGCAGTTACTTGAGCACATCTTGTAATTTCCTCTAATCATTTAGTCTTGTAGATTTGAGTTTCTTTTTCGGGTAACGCCGAAAAGCATTTTTTTCAGTTCGTTGAATATTTAGCAATTTGTTCCTTTAAACTTGACGCGGGGGCTGAGCCGCGCGATATATCGATCAGATGCTCCTGTAGCACTGACGGGGTCTAATATGTTCATAACGCCTTCAACACTCAAGTGCGACGTGACCCACCGGTGGTCGCTGAGGGGATTTTCATCGTGCTTGTGACCGACCAGCAGTCACTAACTATTTAGTTGAATGCTTAATGAAAACTAAATGAAGGTGCGAATTTACTGTTCGTTATTTTAAAAATTAATCTCTAAAATTAACTCTAATTTGAGTTGAATAATGAACTTCAGAATTAACTCTAATTTGAGTTCAACATTGAACTTCAGTTTAACCCCCAGCACTTGTCGTATTAAGCTAAGCTTGAGAACTTTAGGTAAATCGCACAAAGCAGCAGGCCGTAAAGACCACCACGGTGCACTGCTGCGACCCTCGCTTGAAATTTTAATGAATAAATCTGCACACAATCGTCATGTGTGAGCAGGCCTGGTCACGCGATCCTCAAAGCTTGTCTTCGAAACGAATACGCAAATCAAACTCAAAATTTTTATCAATTTTCATCTCATCTATCGCTCTTTGTGAAGAGTTCTTTTCTGGTGCGATCTGGAGAACAACTTTAAATATCATGAGTGACTTCTAGCGGCACAACCTTACATAAAGATTCACCTGCCACCTACACACCCCACATCCTAGAGGTAACACTCACTCGAACGGAATAAAAGAAAAGTTACAGAGGTTACATAAGTGGAGAAGATATGAAGTTAATATTAGCAACGTTATTAAATGCAATTTTTTGCCTCTCGTTGATGATTATTGTAATTTCAACAGTGCAAATCAGGGTTGATCAAATTCAAGCGGCGCTAAAACTGTTATAAATTCGATGGCGTCGGCCTACGCAGCTGGCATGAGCGGGCAAATATTTGGAGAGACGTTAAAAATGCCACCCTCTTTTTCAAATTGCAAAGGACGACAGAAAAGAAAAATCCACTTGGAACGCACGGAAGATTCCATTTCGAAACATCGAATAATATCAAATAACTTGAAATTTCTGACGAGAATAAATTTTCGAGGTAAGCAGAGAGAACGAACGCTGAGAAAACGTTCAGTGAGAGCAGTGCAGGAATTTAGCCTAATACATTTCCTATCAGAAACAAATGACTGTTAGAAAACTCAATGTTCAGTTTCTGTTGATAGATTGCGAGTGCCAGTAGTCAACATCTACCTAATTCTGACTTGAAGTACACCTTCCTGTTTACCTAGTCTCTCGTTTGGTTTTATCCAATTTTATCCAAAACTCGGGGAGTTGTGAAGTCTATGGCACACAAGCACTGGTATTTGTAGCGGACCTCTCAGCAGGCCCGGTCTATCACAGAATTTCGATACGCAGCGCCAGCGTTTGCACAGAGCGCGCCGGCCGGGCATGGGACGCAATAATATCGCGTAGAGATGACAGCGACAGCAGCGTAGCCGCACCGCCAACTTAATTGCAAAATCCAATACAAAGCCCGAAATTGATTGGCAGCATGAACGGGCAGCAGGAATTTTGCGTAAGCACCGAACGGCATTCCATTGCCTCAATTGCGCATAGAACTACTGGATGCAGTAATGAGTTTATGCCATTTACAGAGAACGTGTTGTACTCTATTTACATTTTACGTCAAAACTGCTCGATATCATCTTATGAGGGAAGCGCAACACAACAGCGAAGTGGTGGGCAAACTTCAAGAAATGAGGAGTGAAATTGAGCTCGCTCATCGTCAGCTCGCTCGAATTTTTGCACGTCCCTCATTGAGTCGCACATCGCAGCGGCAGCTGTGAGGCTGCACAGCTCACGTCAGGGCACTCGGGATGAGGAAAAACACAATCGAATTCTCTCAAACATTTTGTATTGATGACGACTGCTGCTTGTTTTACTTTGTTGAATTCACCGTAAAGTCGGTAGGTTTTGAGCAATGTTTTGCATGTACGAAAAACGAATGGATCGTTCGTTATCAACCCTACAATGGCTTTCGTTATTGTTATCAATAGCTTGGTTAACGAAGTACTCCCTGGGAAATTCAAATATCAACACTAAACAGTATTATTATTATATAAGAAAGTTTTAGGCTCCCTTAACCACGACAAAGATGTTCTAAGAGAGGAAAGAGGAAGGCACCATTTAGTCAGGAGTTGAGGGAACGCGGAATCTATGCACAAGTGCACAGAAACAGTAAGCTAGGAAAGAAGTTCATGAAACAAGAAAAAAGTTGAAGAAGAAAGTAGTAGGTGCTGAAAAACAGGACAGCAGTGAACCGAAAAAAGATGGTCCGTAACAAAACAAAAACCTATTTTATTACAACAAAAAGGAAGCCTACCTAAGCTTTAGCTCTGGCCCTCACATGGTTCCCCTGGGAGTGTCGACACTAAACATAAAAAGAAGGCCACCACATTCGCAAGGAAAGAATGACGTCAGCTTAATGCAACTTTCGATGCTGTGTAGACCGGTAAGTTTGCGGGTAGGCAATTTCCCGCCAAAACTTGCTCTGTTTAATCTCTCGTCATTGTAATTACTCTGATAATTGAACCTTTACTAAACGTGAACGAGCTTCTTATTTTACCTTACAAATTAAAACAGCCAACTTCGATTGCTTAAGAAAACCAGAAGAATTGTAACACGTCTTGTATGATTCATGTACAAAAACATAAAGCTTAGAACCAAATAATGAAATGAAAAAACTTCACTGCCTACATTCTCTATCCAAAAACTCGACATTCTTATTACGACAGAGTCGAAGTATCATTTTACCTCCGAGTGATTCAAATGAGTTCACTTGAATATTAATCCACATTTGAATGGAATCCTCGCTGAGAAAGTATGAACTTGAGTGAATTGACTCCCATTTTAAAATACAGCAGGTATGCTGGTGCTCCAACACTCCCCTGACTTGCACAAGCGCGGTAAATATTAGCACAGAGTACACAAGAGCGGTACGCCTGTTGTATACGCGAGGACTGCGTAATTCTGTGGCCTAATTTGTGTTTGATGCGCACAGCAATTGAGCGGCATGCCTCAGCAGCGCGGCCGCCCGACTTCCCATCACGCGAGTTTGTTGTGAAGACATTTCTGGCTCGCAATGGTCCCGTGTGTTGATTACTGCGTCCTGTTCTGGGGTATGATTCCGTGTACTACATGAGCGTGGTCATGTCGCAGCTTCAGAAATAAAATGTTGTATATTAATTGGGCATGAAGCAACAACACGGCAGTTACGCGTTCAGCGCGGCTGCTGGAATCGTGCGTGGGAAGTGCTTTGAGATTAAAAGCATGTTTTATTCCAATCAAGTCTGATACACGTCATCTTGTGCGTTGGTTTTTCAAATGCTTCATAATTAACACCAAAACGCAATAAGTTATTACCGGTACCCATAATCCCATTTCCGACACTTGGGTAGAGTGGGGAATTGTGGCTGATTTCTCCCTTTTTCCAACGGGGAAAATCACAGGGCAGCACTGCCTAGATTCGAACTCCCGACACCTTCCCGTGAAGGGCACGTTCTTAACCACCCAGCCACGGTGATAGGTTATATCCCTCGCTCGAGTGGTGCAGCAACTGACTGCACGAGTGTGCAGCCTCGATGCAACTTACGGCTCTGGTATTTGATGTAATGAAGTCTCCGCAACATTACAGTTTGCAAATTTGAGCAATTTATTTTTTACCACAAGTGATACAGAAGTAGATTGTTGTCATAAGTCTAGTTCATTGGTCAAATTTAAGTATGGCTACCTGTGGATAGCCATAAACTAAATTCAGTAGCTAGAAATAAACGAATAAATAACAAATAAATTCAGTAACTTCCACGGCATCCTACCACAAATAAACCATGCTAGCAAGTGACAATTACAGAGGCACACAAGCTCGGGTGGCCGCAAGGCGACACAAGCACAAGTCCGGGCCCTTGTGCACACAAACGGCGGCTTTGCAAGCTTCATTGAGGCCACACAGAGATGTAATTTGAAACAAATGAAGCTTTGCAGGGGGCCGGACGACCTGTGCATGAACGAACGCTGAGCACGCATAGAACTCTGACTCACGCACAAAGAAATGAACAGCTCATGGCGTCATTTCATTGCACCGCGGGTTCAAAAGAGGAAAAACAAGTTGTCTTTATGATAAAAAAAACCCTAGTTTCATTCATTAATTCATCGAGAATGCTTTAAGTTGGCCTGTTGTAGGGACTGTTTCAGGCGCCTTCGATCGTCTCCTTCCACATTATAATTTCTTTCTTTTCCTGTAGTGAGGTGGTGTCTCCGCTTTCTTCCAGTGGAGCTGCTCGCATCCCTCTATAGACTGAACGACTCCCAAATGCTCTACGCGTCCAATTTTCCTTATGACATTTGATCAAGAAGTTATATCGAATACCCAAACCATTAGTAGTGTTTTCCAGAGAAATATTTCAGTGCCGCAATGGAGCAGGCACTCGTCGCTTGATGACCGACACGGAAGAAAACAAGCGCCGCGTTTGCTTTGAGCGAGCGTGCTGCAAAAAGAGAAGCGAGTGCTGGATCACGCAACTCGACACCGTCAATAAACTCGCTACGGAAGGATTTAAAGGAAAAAATCGAGGAGAAATAAAACCAACGATGAAATTTGTAACACATTAAATTCATAATACATTTTCTTTTCTGAAAGTTTCGTCTGAGTCTTTCGGTGCGAGAGAATTTCTTTTGCTAAACTAAAATCCGAGTCCAGCTTTTGCAGTTAAAAACTACTCTAAGGTTTTCCTGAGCTCTGAAAAAATTCTGAGAACATCGAAGGTAAATATCTCGCTAACGAGACCCGCTCTGAATGACCAGTTGACGGCGGCTCCATATCGTGCAGGCTGCAGTTGAGCTCGAAATATACGCGGCATCCTCACAGGAATTGCCGAATTTGTACCACGTCACAAAGTTTGTACGCACGAGACTCAACGTAAGCGAATAAAGCCCTACTAATTCTTCACCTACGCAAATGAAACTCAGCGCCGGAAAAATGTTTTATCATTGTATGCCCAGGACCTAATTCAATGAGCAATTAAAGAAGCATGAGAGGCCCAAAGTTTTGCATCACATCACTTGACGTTTGCGCAATGCGAGACTATTTTGTCAGCGGCTGTTCCCAGTGAATGCATTTGGGAGGTGCGGAGAAAGTGAAGAGTTTTCACAGCGAACGACGTTAGGCACGCGAGCTAAATTGAGGTAAGCAAGAGCTAAGAGCAGATAACACGGAGCGACTTGGTTTGCTGCGATGAAAAAAGGTGAGAGTTACTAGCTCTGTGGAACAGGGAGAGAAAATTTGGAAAACTGTGAAGGGAAACCAGAAAAAATAAAAAAAATTGATAGTACATCGAGGCCCATTTCACACTGAGCTAGCAAAGCAGCATTTAGTAAGCTCGGATGAAAGAAAGAAAGAAAAAGAAAAACATTTTATTTCCAATAAAGTACAAACATGAAATGTCGATACATTGGTTTTTAAAACACCTGAACATTAACATCCTTAAATGATTATAACACATTGGTATCGTAATACCCGTGTAAAATGTTGAAACGAAATGATTGATAGAAAAGTACAACAAAATTGAGTTCCTTTCCTTGCCTAATCTGATTTTGAAACTAGGAGAGCACAATCCTCGCGACGTTCATTTGAAAAACACTCTCATTAGTACGCATAAGTATTGAAAAATGAAAGCGAAAAATGCATTCAAATACCTTAGCATAGAAACCCTTAATTGCTATTTATACATGGTTATCGTAATATCCATGTTAAGTGTTGGAACATATGATTTAGATCCTTAATTGCTATTCATACATGGTTATCGTAATACACATGATGGTTGTCGACACAGGATTTAGGGAGAAGCACAAGTTAATAAAAAATAAACAATAATATGTATAAGAGGATCGTTTGCATTTGGAGGGCGGCACTAAGTTTCAGTTTCTGTGTTTCAATTTCTAAGTTTCAATTTCTGAAATTTTTGCTAGGGATTGAAAATTTATCTTATTTTACGTTCGTTAAGTCATTTTAATATTGATCTTGCTTACTCCGGTCGAACAAAAAGAGCATCACAACTGTTGGTTCCACGCAGCGGAATGAGGTTGCTTTCCACAATTACTAGTACTTCATCTGTGGTGCCCGGAAATGGACATGGAGCGTATTATTTTTCTAATAAATTATCAACTCCAAAATCCAGGAATTCCTTTCGCCCATCCGACAACACTTCACTCCCTCTTCCGGTGATGCCCCGCATCCGGTCATGCCTCTACATTTGGTTACGCTTACATTTGTTTATATCTTACATCCGGTGAAAGCCCACATCCGATCTTTCATCCCTATGCAAGGTGTCCCAACGATTATATTTGCTATAACAGAACACAAAATGGTTATGATATTTCTTACTTGCGCAAATAGTACTTTCGCAAAGAGTACATCGGGGTTAAAGACATGAAAAGTATTGTTTTACATCGCTAGATGTAATATTTTCAACATAGGTGGAACCGTGCAAAAGTTAACTATTTAAAATTAGTGTTGTCGTAGTGTATTCACGAGAATAAAAAGGTAAGAAGAGTTTACCACACAAAGCTTACGACAGCAATTCGAGACCAGAATAAGAAGGTTAAAATGATGATTTTCAAAGTTATGACATTCGTCAGGTCCGAGGCCTTTTTAAATGTTTCAACGAGATCGAAGTAGAGAAAGTATGTACTAAAATACCCTCACATTTGACATCCGCTCTCTCTCTTTGCGGTAATTAATTTGGGTTTGGAAATGCAAGATGAAAGTGAGTCACTAAGAACACAAAATCCCTGTGACACATAGCTGAAAATACTCTTGTTAGGGTGCGTGTTATTGGATCATGAGCCCGTAATATTTGCTACACAGCTGGAACACCAATATACACAAAAAAAAAATTGCTAATGAATTTCGTCGCATGTTCAAAAAGCTTCAATATGAGCGAAAAGTACTTACGAGTATCTTAAAGTTAAGACCATGACTTGAGATCGAATACATGAGGATCGTAATATTTATATTGATTGATTTTGAAACAAATGGTTGGGAGAAAAGTACAAAGAAAATGCATTCCTTCCATTGCGTTGATATCAAATACATGAGGATCGTAATATTTCTATCGGTTAAGTTTTGGAACAAATAATTAGGAGAAAAGTACGTAGATAAATGCATTCTCTCCGTTGTGTTGGTCTGATTTTAACACTGGATTTTATTTCAAGGGGTCAGGAAAACATTGCACATGTGATGCGTTGTTAAGAACACTCCAGTTGGTGCATTTCCATATTGAAATTTGAGCTTGCGAACGTTGAAACTAGTGAAATGAGGGATTAAAGGTTGAAGGTACAACGGGTAGATCCAGAATTAATTTGCATCTTTGACTGCTAGGTTGATGTTATAGGCAGTTTTACATTGTTTTGTATCAACTGGTAAGCTAAAATACCTGGTATGGATGAAATGAACGATTTTACAATAACGGAAAAATTTAAATTTCGTATACTACAAGCTTTGGCACAGAAAAATTTACCGGATTCAAAATAGATGAGAGGGACCGATGTACAATGCCAACCGTAACATTATCAAGATTGCTGGGGCAAAACGAGAAAGTCAAAACAACCTTAAATGGTGTGGCCGAAAGCACTCTGGAAGAGTGTGAAAGGACGACACTGCGTCACAACAGGATCAACATGTGCATTTTAAAAGGGAATACGTTCTAAACATACAGACACGCACATACGTACACCGATATCCATACGCATATACGCACATACGTGCTGCATGTACGCACTCCTCCAGCACGTGCTGCAGTTCACACTTATTGTGTTGACGCAAGATAGAGAGCCATTTTAGTTTTGAATTCTCTCAGTGTTTGAGGGGTTTTGAAGCTCTGGGGTAGGCTGTTCCATAAATGAGCTATCTAGCAAATGGTCTGCGAGACTGGTAGGTAGGAATAGCATTTTCACCTCGCATGCTGGACGCTGAGTAAAACGTACGAGTTCAGGGAGAGTGCTATTCCTAAAACGTCTCGTAATAGTGCTATTCCTACCTACCAGTCTCGCAGACCGTTTGCTAGATAGCTCATGCGAGCTTGCTAGAGGCTGCTTTGCGAGCTCAGTGTGAAATGGGCCTCCTTAGTGTGATTTGAGAAAATTTGAGTGTAGCAATAAAATATTACGGTACGATGTTTTTGAAAGGTGACGATATCACAGAACATAAATTTGAAAGACAGTGATAAGTTACTCTGGGTAAATTAAACTCAAACTTTTGCTCTGGAATTAAACAGATTTTATTGTTGGACAGTGCAGAAGCACAAAGCTTTTATATTAAAAGAAAGCAATAATATATGATATTAAAAACAAATTCAGTACCATGTTGAACGAACGCAGCTTCCTCGTTGTTCGCCTTTGGAATCTGTAAATTGGAACATTTAAGGCACCGTAAATATTAGGCAAACCAGAGTTTATCTGGTGTGAATTTGAGAACAGTAGATTTAATGCAAAATGCGGGATCGTGGATTTCGTACAAAATAAAGGATAGGAATTTTACCGAAAAATTTTATGGACGATGAGTTTTATACAAAAGGTATTGATATAGACTGGAGGATCGAAGATTTAATCTACAATATAGTAGAGCTAATTTAACGCAAAATAAATGACCCTAAATTTGCTGCAGAATAGAGTAGCGTAGATTGTATAGAAATACGATGAGAGCAAGCCTCCAGTGCGCTGGGAGCAAGATTTGCATGATCTACGGCGCAGTAAATCAAGCTAGCACGAAGATAAACAAAATATCTTCTTTGAAGAGGCAGCTTGAGGTGCGAGATGAGGCCTCGGCGGCCCGGCAGCGAGGCGTTGCGAGACAGCGCGCCTGACGACAGCGCGGTAGCCGGACCCCAACAGCGGATGATCAACAAAAAAGGATGTTTTATTCCAATCAAGCCTGATACACATCTTCTTGTACATTGGTTCTTCAAATGACTTATAACTAACGTCAAGACGCAATGACGGTTACCCCCGGTCAAGCCGGTACCCATTACCGACACCTGGGTAGAGCGGGGAATTGTGGCTGAGTTCTCCTTTTTCCCAACGAGGAGAAATCTGCGGGCGGCACTACCGGGATTCGAACCTCCGACCCTTCCCGTGAAGGACGCGCTTTCAGCCACTCGGCCACGGTGACCACAAGCCATGGAACACAGCCGTGACGACAGCAGATATGACATATCATCGCGTACAGATTATTATAGATCATGTAAGTTAAGGCTAGCAGTGAACATAGAATTGGATGTTACGAGGGAGAGCGAGGGTCTAAATTTGAATCTTTTGACCTCATGTTTACTTCCGTATCAATTTTAGGGTAATTCTTCTCGAGCCATTTTAATGCACTTGCGAATTTTACGTTAAAATTACAATTGACGCTTTCAGTGTCCCCTTCTACAAAAAATGTTTGTAGTAAAAAAATGTAATGAAATTTCGCTGCGGGAGACTATATTTGCACAGGAAATTCTTGGGCGTGAAAATTCAACATTTAGCCGAGGTGATGAGGGAAGTATAATTGCGGCAGCGGACACGTGGGCTGTGAAGCAGCAGATGATGAAGCAGATTTGTGTGTCTCGGTAAACTAGCGGGACGCGGCCTAATGAACGCTAATTTATTCTGCTCATGTGCGTCGCTAAGTCCTGCCTGTAGAGACGGCCGTCTCTGCTCACGCTCCAGTCGAGTCACGCTCCAGTCGAGTCACGCTCCAGTCGAGTCACGCTCCAGTCGAGTCACGCTCCAGTCGAGTCACGCTCCAGTCGAGTCACGCTCCAGTCGAGTCACGCTCCAGTCGAGTCACGCTCCAGTCGAGTCACGCTCCAGTCGAGTCACGCTCCAGTCGAGTCACGCTCCAGTCGAGTCACGCTCCAGTCGAGTCACGCTCCAGTCGAGTCACGCTCCAGTCGAGTCACGCTCCAGTCGAGTCACGCTCCAGTCGAGTCACGCTCCAGTCGAGTCACGCTCCAGTCGAGTCACACTCCAGTCGAGTCACGCTCCAGTCGCGTCACGCTCCAGTCGCGTCACGCTCCAGTTGCATCACCGCGCGCATGCTGCATGGAGACTTGCTTGTCAGGCAGGCGGCGGCATTGCGTAAGTTCAGTACAAAGAATGTCAATCATTGAACCGACATATGGAGAATAAAACCAGAGTCTCCAAAACATTTCGATTAATGAAAAAATTCAGAAGTGGAAAAATGTTGAGGTTTGTTATGTCTCCAAAAAATTTTAAATCAACGGTAGGGCACAGATTTTTTCCCTTGCAAATTTTTACGAGCTCAAATAAATACCTTGGGCTGACCACCTATTGCTTAACACTTTGACTGCGGCAGCTAAATATTAAGTTCAATACCAAACTCAAATTTAATGTCAATTGTAGTAAGCTATTGGGAAAATACCAAACATGAACTGGATCGTGCCTCCATTTAGCTTTGATTAAATATGGATGAAAATTTAGTTTGCGACTACAAGCAGGTCAGCAGCATTATTAAAATTACCTCCGAGTACCACCGGTGGCGCACATCGCAGTCAGTGTTAATCATCAATTTCTCTCTGCGCAGATACAGGCAGCGATTTTCAACTGGGAGCATGCTTTTTACATGAGCATCAATGCCCTCGAATGCTGGACGTCGATTATGAACGAACATTTTTTTCTTTGGCGAAAGAGTCAGTATATGGCAAACGTTGGTTCCTTATCAATCTATGCATTCGCCCCAACATCGCTAACGAAATCGACTTTTTCAACTCGGGTGTAATGTCCGTGTTTATTCGATCAGGACTGCTGCACCTTAAACCAGGGTTGCGGAGTCGGAGTCGGGAGTCGGAGTCGCCGGAGTCGGATGTTTTAGGGTGGAGTCGGAGTCGGAGTCGGAGTCGCTTCTCTGAAGTGTGGTGGAGTCGGAGTCGGAGTCGGAGTCGCTACTCTGAAGTGTGATGGAGTCGGAGTCGGAGTCGGAGTCGCATATCCGAATGTGGTGGAGTCGGAGTCGGAGTCGGAGTCGTTCATTCGGATGTGGTAGAGCCGTGGTTGGAGTCGCTATTTTTTGGTGTCTTCGATTCTAATTTTTGCTAAAAATTATTTATAATTCTTTAAAACTAGAAGTAAACCAAAACAGAGTTAGAATGCTTTGCTGAAAAATCTAAAAAATACGCAATGTTTTCGTTGATTGTTTTGTTCTAAGTTTGAAACAGCGTATTTATTCCTATCACCAAATACCGTCATCTTATCTAGTCATTGAGGGTTTGCACAGATATATATGAGAAACTTACGAGTGCGAAATATAATTTTTGTACCCAGCATTAATGTATATTTCGTAGTTAAAAACAGGAATTAGTAATTGAAAGCATCGCAAATTCATTCTGTATATTTCTGTTTTGTTCATTTTTCCTTCAATTAAGACATAGGAACTGTAAAATAGTAGTAAATGTGTTGCAAGTTACTTGCAGAACATTTCAGCTGATGCAATACATTGTACTCACATAAAGAGTGGTAACTCTGTATGCTCAAAATGATGCATTGATTGATAATGATCATAAGCATTTCTAGTCTTTTGGTTATGATTCATTGCCAATGAGTAGTCTTCGCCGAAACCTGAAGCTATGGTCTAGTGCACAAAGACTTCTAGTTTTCAAGTCATGTTATCAAAGTTGATATAGCTTCCATGTTTTTAAGTCAAGTTAACATGTATTAATATTAAAAATTTCTTCTCATTTCTCAAGTTATTCCTTGAATGTAATTTGATTCTTTCAGAGTTATGTTGTTTTTCACTATATCATCATCATGTTTAATTTTTATCTTCGTATCACTCCCCAGTTTCTAAGCTAGTATACGCTGAAATGCAGAATTTTATAATTATGTTGATACATTTTAAAAAACTGAAATAGTATTTGTTTTGTAGCATTATGTAATTAATTACTTCTTGTAAGGGAAGATTTGGAAATGTTGTAAGGTTATCTATATCGGCATTGAGACACGAAAAAAATAAAAATACGATGTAAACGAGCTGCAATGAAAATAATTACACACACCAGCAAAAACTTCACTTACAGTCACACACACATTGTAACTGAAAACAATGCACTATCTCAGCTGCAATGGTTTTTGCATTTATGCGATAGTACAAATTCTCTTGCTGGAAACGTTTCAAATTGCTCCAAAAAACACGAAATGAGAAGAACCTGGGCGCTTATTAAAATAACAAAGTGTCCAATACAAAGTAAAAAGTTAGACGAAAATAAGAGATAGTATCATAATACACGCAAAGAAGCTAGAAGTGACTTTTATTCGTAAAAAAAACTTTCTGAAAACGTCATGCCCCTGCAATGAAAGCAGAACAACTTTTGCTTATTATAGCCGAAATGTAACATAGTGTTGAGCAATAATATGACACTTTTTCTGCATTGTTACCCTGCATAGTGTAGATACAAAGAAGAAAAGGCAGTGTGCAAATCTTACCTACCTTATCTACACGTATATCATAATTTTGGGGATTTGAAGCATAGTCATTTAATTAACTGCTATAATTTCACTGAATTAGGGCATACTTAGTAATAAAAAACTGTTGATGCATATCTATGCTTCTCAGTGTAGACAATGCCTACATTACCTACTCTGAAAACACTTGTCAGTAATATACAGGGTGTTTCAGATTCAGAATAAGAGGCAAAAAATTGCACACCAAGTAGAAGATATCCAAATAAAAACTTTTTCTTCTATAAAATTATCCGAAGAAAGAGACATTGAGATATTAGCAGTTTATTGTTTTAAAGGGTGAAATTTAATGAATAAACTACGCGCAATATTTATTTTGAATTTACGTTGATCGGGCGAAATGTGCTAGTTGCAAGACCTCCTAGATCTCATGACATGACTCCACTCGATTTCAATTTTTGGGGACACGTGAAGAGCCTTGTTTATGCTACACCCATCGAGTCTGAGGAAGATCTTGTGGCCAGAATTGCAGTGGCTGCAGGTGAGATACCTTAATGCCAGACGTGTTTCCTAATATTCGGCAGCCGTTAAGGCTAACATTCGAAAAGTGCATAGATGTAGGTGGAACACATTTTGAACAATTTTGTAAAGTAAATTCAGAATCAATATCGCGAGTAATTGTGCCATTAAATTTAAACCTTGAAAACAATAAACACCTAATGCCTCCCAACCCCGATTTTTTGGGTAAAAATTTCCTAGGACAAAAAGTGTTCATTTGGCCATTTTCTACTTGATGTGCAATTTTGTACCTCGTATTCTGAAACACTCGGTATACATAATTGTGTACACGACTCGTCAAATGACGGGATTCGATATTGTCTGTATAGAAATCTTCCAGATGTGGACCATAAAGAAATATTTTCATCCTAATAGCACCTGCGAATAAAATATTCTAATACTTGTGCACTGGTGAAACTCGCATCACAGATACAGTAGTTAAGTATCTCTAAGAGCGTGAAAGGGAGACAGATCAACCAACAAAGACGAACAGCCAATTTTGTTTGTTCAATGAAATTTCCTGTTGAATATTTTCCGTATTTCTGATGGCGGCTTTGTGGAAGAAAAAGTTTTCTTCAGTTGGCCTCTCTTAGTTCACAGACAAGAATTTAAAACTGATGAAATTAGATCTTTTTGTTCGTTGTTTTTTGTTTTGCAGCTGCATATTTTTTTCCGGTTTTTGTGTTTAAATTTAACTTTCTATAAACAAGCATGTTTGCGCTTCTAGCAGACTGCATTAACCTTAAATAGCTTTAATTAACATTACTTGTGACGCTTTGGCGTTCACTCATTAAATTATCTTTGAGCTTGCTCTGCTTAAGCAGCATGTCGTCCTTTTAATAAAAGTGGGTCTGGTACCTCTAACTTATTTCTATTGCGTGAAAAGCAGTCTCTTTCTGCGACTTGAACTCCTCGACCCGGCTTTTGCAGCCTCTTGAATAGGCACTTACTATTCAAGGTAATTAATTTTCAATTAATTGTTAAAATCTTAGTGCTATATGTAATCTTACAATAAGATACGATATTCACCTAGTCGGCGACCGGACATCTTAAAACTCTGTATCTCTCTACTCAGAACGCCTCTAAAATTTCCTACCGGAGTACCGTGCTGATGACCGGCCGCGTCCATTGGGTGTCTTCTATTTTTAGCGAGTATCGTTTTAAAAACTAACCTTACGTTAAAGAAGATTTTCGGTCTCCATTTTAAAGGAATTCAATAATAAAAATTTCACAGAGGACGCTCCTGTGCATACTGTTGGAATCCTCAAGATCCGCCTAACTTGGGTACGGTTTCTCTTTTTGCGCATCTCGGGAAACGACTTGCTGTTGTTCCCTTGAAGTTCTTCTGTATTTGAAATAAATTTTCGACCAATTGCTCTTAAGTTTTAAATCCTAAAACTTCATTGTACTAACATAGGAGAGATTACGCTCACGAAATAGCTAAACCTATTTATTAATTTGTTCAAAGGAGACACATGACCATTTATTGTATAAGAACAATCAATACTATACTGCGTGTCCCATAAAAATGTCCCGGATTTTTTAATTGATATCTCCGCTTAAATTAACATATTTTAATTGTCTTTTATTTACAATTTATTCAATTTGGTTTCCTTTTGAAATAATATAAGTTTTTGAAAATCAGTTGAATAAACTTCAAGATGATCGATTTACTCAAAGGGGTAGAAAAGTTGTTCAAAGGGAAAGTTTTAAAAACAACACTGGTGTTCTTCTTCATTCCTCAATACCTACTGTTGAGAATAATTTCATAACGATGTATCGTACATACAACTAAGTATTTAAACCCTCTGAGAGGTTTCAAGTTTCAAGTGTTCTCAATAATAGTGTTTCAAGGACCGATAGAAAACGGTGGAATAATGGGTAAAACTCTTCGTTCAATGGTGGCTAGAAGTAATACTTGCCTTGAGAGAAATGGAGGGTATGTCGTTGGATACTAAAATTACTTTATTTATTTAAACGTTAGATAAGGTAATGATTTGTGACTCCTTAAAATTTTTGTGTGTTCAGTTTTATGGAAACTACAAAATAAGGAAGAATATCAATATTGTTTAAAAAACTTTTCATTTGAACAATTAATTTTTCTACTCCTTTCAGTAAATTGGACATTATAAAGTGGTTATTCAACCGATTTTCAATAACATAAATTGTTCGAAAAGGAAACAAAATTTACTACATTGTGAACAAAGGCAATTCAAATATGTTAATTTAAAGCTGAGATATAATTAATTATAAATCGGGGACATTTTTACAGGACACCCGATATAATAAAAAACCAGGTGTCCGTCAATGATAAGTATATGTTCTCGTGCGTAATTTCCCCTATCTCATTACAATGGGAATCTGCTTGCTTGGACAGTATCATAAATACATACATACATACATATACCGGGCTTATCCTCCCTATGGGAGGGTAGCCGACAGCAGGCCACAATCCCCACACTAAGTCACTAGGAGGCGAGAGAGGCAGCACTGGCCGCACCTGAACTGCCAGGATCAGCAGCAGCCCAGCACAACCACCTCCCACAGTCAGGCCCGACAGCCACAGCTGGTTTACCCCGACCGCTTCATTGAGTGCAGCCCCTCCCCCCGCACATGACAGGTCAACCCCATCACACGCGGGCAGCTTCCAGTAACGCGTCAAAATTAAAATTACCTCCTTATACACTGCCCCCACTCACTTCTGTCCGCAGCCATCCCTCTCGCCACGTCCACAGTCAGACCCCTCTCATACAAAGCACGTCTCACCCCATCCATCCAACTCATCCGTGGTCTAACTCGCGCTCGAAGACCACTCACTTCCGACATATATATCTTTTTCACCAGCCGCTCAACATTCATTCTTTCAACATGCCCAAACCATCCAAGCACTCTTTCATCCACTCGCCTGCTCAACTTTTTGATAACACCCGTCTGCCCCCTAACCAACTCATTCCTGATCCTATCTCTTCTAGTTACTCCATACATGCTCCTCAAACACTTCATCTCAAACACATCCAACTTCCTCCTCTCAGCTGCTCTCAACCCCCAGGACTCTGCTCCATACAACAAAACTGGCACAATCAAACTTTCATACAGTCCCCTCTTAACATTCATACTCAAACTCCTGCATTCAAAAACTTTCCTCATTGCACCCAATGTCTTACAACCTTCACTCACTCGATGCTTCACTTCTACTTCCATACTATCCTTAACAGTCACATCCGACCCGAGGTACCTAAAATGCTCTACCTCCTCTAAAACTTCCCCATTCAACCTCACATCCAAAGTTCCAAACACTCCACCTCTTGAACATCTCATCACCTTACTTTTATTCACATTTACCCTCAATTTCCGCCTTTCGCACACTCTACCAAACTCTGTAACCAGTCTCCAAACTCAGTATCATAAATACCATCGAAATATGAAAAACCAGGCATCTGCTCACTTATGTTTATAAGTAAAAACCATTGCGTGAAAATCGAATCAACTGTCAAGAAAATGCGGCTCATCGCATTTAAATTTCAAAGGCATTTAAATGCTTAAAAGGTATGGCAAATTTTTTAAAAACCTCTTGCGAACAATAATTTAAATTAAAATTCAGATAGGTATTATGTTATACAATTTGCTTGGTTGTTGTGTGCGTTTGTGACGTTTTTAAATATGCTTAATGACCGTATCTGTGATACGAGTTTTACCAGTCACAAGTATGAGAATACTGTATTTTAATCGCGGGTACTTCTACAATGGATATATTTGTTTGCCATTTTTATCTTGAGATTTTTTTAAAACGATACCATTGGATCCCGTCATTATTGACCAATCATGTACACTAGTATCTTGATTATTAACAATCTGTAGTCAATTTAAAAGTCGTTCGATAATAAAGAATATAATGAATATATGCACAGGTTTCAACACCTGCAACCGTTTACTACTAAGAATGACTGTCGTGTGTTTATTTATACGTTTTGTGTAACGCTGTTAAGAATAATTGATAGGAAAAAATTTGCACTGGCGGTCTTGGTTCCAGTTCACGGTCAATTAATACACTCATTTTCGTTGTGCAATAGCTCTATGATAAGTCACTTTCATCACAATTAGAGCGATCCATAGCCTTATATACTCAAGTTTGTATCGTGAATACCGAGTTCGGCGGGGTATTGCATATTACAATATGCTGTATTGTATATTACAATATACTGTATTGCAATGTACTGTATTGCATATTGAAATATACATACACATGTTCGCAGTTACTTTCAGTAATGCTGAATTTCTGTATCTTGGATACGACACGAATGGCTATAACTACTTCTCTTGCGGCTCAAAAATGCTGTGTTCTGAGTGATTATTACTCTTATAAGAAAATTAAGTTACCTTTGGAAAAAGCTGAAAGCATGGAAACTCCACTCAAACGAAAATATGTTGAAGAAAGGTATTGAATCTCGTCATTTTTGACGGTGTGTGTACACTAGTTAAGAAATAAAATATTCATCTTATAAATTATGAATAGGTGAAGTTGGAGCCACAAAATTGTGAATAGGCGGAGTCGGTGTTGGAGTCGCCAAATTCTGGAGAAATGGAGTCGGAGTCGGAGTCGCCAAATTCTGAAAAGGTGGAGTCGGAGTCGGAGTCGGAGTCGACAAATTCTGAAAAGGTGGAGTCGGAGTCGGAGTCGGAGTCGCCAAATTCTGAAAGGGTGGAGTCGGAGTCGGAGTCGGAGTCGCCAAATTCTGGAAAGGTGGAGTCGGAGTCGGAGTCGGAGTCGCAAATTTATTCCACCGACTCCGCAACCCTGCCTTAAACTGTGAAATAAAGCGATGTAATTCTGGCTCTCTGAAGTGTGCTGCACGTTTGTAACACAACCGAAACACAAATGGAAGTCATGAAGGAGCTACGTTTCATACATCACACAAAAATCTACGGTATTTGAGACCCAAATTTAACTTACTTTCACGTTCTATCATCTGACTCATGCATGAACGTGGAATAGTGACGAGTTTGCGCTGAACCAATGAGCAATTCAAGGCTTCCGTAAAGAGTTTTGCCATAGTAACAAATTTCTCACGAAGCTGATATTTACCTAAAAAAAAAGCACAAAATGTTAATTTTAGTACAACCTCTTGCATAGTTTTACAACATTCGCTTTTGTTGCAGAGACACCCATGAAAATTCCAGGCAAAACTCAACCGACGCAATTTAAATCAGGTAGATAAATTTTGAATGTATTTTTATAATGACTTCATGTCAAAATCAAATTATCCAATTTAATTGGTCGTACCTCGGCTTTCAATTCAAGAGCACCTTCGGTTTTTCGCTAATAGTAAAAAAATTTTAATTGGTCTTGAATGCCTGCTCAGTGTACGAGAAAGAAAACTTCATCGCACGAAAAGAATGAAAGCTTAAAATATATATTTTGCTTACTGTTTTTCACGAAATAGCATGACAAAAATTGTCGAATTGTATACTGTAAGTTAACAAAGATTTTAATGAAACGAAATAACATGGAAGTAATTGGTGGTAGCATAAGGTACAATTGCAGACAAAATTCAACCTATAGGTCAAATGACGATTGAAGAGTGTGTGCATAGCACGGTGTCCAAATTACATCTTGAGGGTCTGCTACTGACCATCAAATCCATGGCATATCCTTCAAGTCACTCAGCTAACCTTGTTTAAAATATTTAATTAAGATTAAGTCTTGAGCTAAAAGATATTAAGTCTTTAGCCAAAAGATATTAAGTCTTGAGACGAAAGATATTTAGTCTTGAGCCGAAAGATATTAAGTCTTGAGCCGAAAGATATTAAGTCTTGAGCCGAAAGATATTAAGTCTTGAGCCAAAAGATATTAAGTCTTGAGCCGAAAGATATTTAGTCTTGAGCCGAAAGATATTAAGTCTTGAGCAGCGAAAACACTCAGCGTCATCGACATATCAGATACAAAGTTAAAGCTCTCGCATTAAATCTTCCAACGCACGCGTTTCCATTCCTTCCAGTGCTCACGGTCGTATAGAATTGCATCGACCGCTCGAAGATGATATAGAAAATCACCAGCCAACAGTAATCAAATTTTGGGTTAAAAATGCAGAGCCGGTAATGTTGGATAAGGATAGATCATTGGAAATAAATCTCCCATGTTCATGTTGACATCAGTTGGCACAAGATGTTCACCTCCATCGCAACTGCTGTTCAACACGACTATTCTTTATTTCCGCGAAGAATTTAGCCAAATTTACTTCAGTTTTGAAAAGCGCGCCTGAAATTACACAGAATAATTTTAATAAAACTCAATTCAGTGATGGCTGGAGACTTGAGGTAAAAACTTCGGATTGTACATTGATTCAAACGTTCGACCTCCAAAATTTCTGACCGAAATGCTAACACGTATTCGTGCTCTCACTTTACAGAACAACTGCCAAGGGACCATAAGAGAATGGGCTTCCCTCCTAAACGAGCTTCTGTAAGTATAATAACATGCCTTCTTGACCTAGAAAGAAAACACTAAAATACGCCGCCATTGTTACGAAGGGTTCACGTGTTTTATCGGGCGGCGACATCGAGTTA
Source organism: Morinoia aosen (assembly GCA_030386875.1). Classification (NCBI taxonomy): domain Eukaryota; kingdom Metazoa; phylum Arthropoda; class Malacostraca; order Amphipoda; family Talitridae; genus Morinoia; species Morinoia aosen. The sequence goes on from CM059579.1 coordinate 77,936,729, forward strand.
TTACGGCCGTACCAGAGTACCTATGAACTTCGTCAAGTACGCCGTGATCGTTATGAAAGAGTTATTACGGAGTTATTACATCGAGTTACTATGGAGTTATTACATCGAGTTACTATGGAGTTATCACATCGAGTTACTATGGAGTTATCACATCGAGTTACTATGGAGTTATCACATCGAGTTACTATGGAGTTATCACATCGAGTTACTATGGAGTTATCACATCGAGTTATTACGGAGTTATCACATCGAGTTATTACGGAGTTATCACATCGAGTTATTACGGAGTTATCACATCGAGTTATTACGGAGTTATCACATCGAGTTATTACGGAGTTATCACATCGAGTTATTACGGAGTTATCACATCGAGTTATTACGGAGTTATCACATCGAGTTATTACGGAGTTATCACATCGAGTTATTACGGAGTTATCACATCGAGTTATTACGGAGTTATCACATCGAGTTATTACGGAGTTATCACATCGAGTTATTACGGAGTTATCACATCGAGTTATTACGGAGTTATCACATCGAGTTATTACGGAGTTATCACATCGAGTTATTACGGAGTTATCACATCGAGTTATTACGGAGTTATCACATCGAGTTATTACGGAGTTATCACATCGAGTTATTACGGAGTTATCACATCGAGTTATTACGGAGTTATCACATCGAGTTATTACGGAGTTATCACATCGAGTTATTACGGAGTTATCACATCGAGTTATTACGGAGTTATCACATCGAGTTATTACGGAGTTATCACATCGAGTTATTACGGAGTTATCACATCGAGTTATTACGGAGTTATCACATCGAGTTATTACGGAGTTATCACATCGAGTTATTACGGAGTTATCACATCGAGTTATTACGGAGTTATCACATCGAGTTATTACGGAGTTATCACATCGAGTTATTACGGAGTTATCACATCGAGTTATTACGGAGTTATCACATCGAGTTATTACGGAGTTATCACATCGAGTTATTATACGGAGGAGGTACCACATCGAGTTATTACGGAGGTACTCGGAGCACTTATTAGCTTCGTGGCGAATGTTAGGGGAACTCAGCACCCCCACCCCGCTGCGGAGGCGATGATTTACAGCCCCTCGCCCGGGACTGCGCGCTGCAGTCGCGTCTGCAGTTGATTTATTCGAGCGAAAGACGAATTTTTCTCGCCTGCTGCGCATGAAGGATGAATTTTAGCTGACGTGCAGAGCAGGCAAGTGGCTGGCGGGCCGGGGGGGAGGGGGAGAGGGAGCGACATGCCGTTGTAAGGAGTGATGCGAGGCACATGCGGGGAGGTGCGGGGCACATGCGGGAAGGTGCGGGGCACATGCGGGAAGGTGCGGGGCACATGCGGGAAGGTGCGGGGCACATGCGGGAAGGTGCGGGGCACATGCGGGAAGGTGCGGGGCACATGCGGGAAGGTGCGGGGCACATGCGGGAAGGTGCGGGGCACATGCGGGAAGGTGCGGGGCACATGCGGGAAGGTGCGGGGCACATGCGGGAAGGTGCGGGGCACATGCGGGAAGGTGCGGGGCACATGCGGGAAGGTGCGGGGCACATGCGGGAAGGTGCGGGGCACATGCGGGAAGGTGCGGGGCACATGCGGGAAGGTGCGGGGCACATGCGGGAAGGTGCGGGGCACATGCGGGAAGGTGCGGGGCACATGCGGGAAGGTGCGGGGCACATGCGGGAAGGTGCGGGGCACATGCGGGAAGGTGCGGGGCACATGCGGGAAGGTGCGGGGCACATGCGGGAAGGTGCGGGGCACATGCGGGAAGGTGCGGGGCACATGCGGGAAGGTGCGGGGCACATGCGGGAAGGTGCGGGGCACATGCGGGAAGGTGCGGGGCACATGCGGGAAGGTGCGGGGCACATGCGGGAAGGTGCGGGGCACATGCGGGAAGGTGCGGGGCACATGCGGGAAGGTGCGGGGCACATGCGGGGAGGTGCGGGGCACATGCGGGGAGGTGCGGGGCACATGCGGGGAGGTGCGGGGCACATGCGGGGAGGTGCGGGGCACATGCGGGGAGGTGCGGGGCACATGCGGGGAGGTGCGGGGCACATGCGGGGAGGTGCGGGGCACATGCGGGGAGGTGCGGGGCACATGCGGGGAGGTGCGGGGCACATGCGGGGAGGTGCGGGGCACATGCGGGGAGGTGCGGGGCACATGCGGGGAGGTGCGGGGCACATGCGGGGAGGTGCGGGGCACATGCGGGGAGGTGCGGGGCACATGCGGGGAGGTGCGGGGCACATGCGGGGAGGTGCGGGGCACATGCGGGGAGGTGCGGGGCACATGCGGGGAGGTGCGGGGCACATGCGGGGAGGTGCGGGGCACATGCGGGGAGGTGCGGGGCACATGCGGGGAGGTGCGGGGCACATGCGGGGAGGTGCGGGGCACATGCGGGGAGGTGCGGGGGACCTGCGGGAAGGTGTGAGAGACGTGTGGAGAGATACAGACAACATTCAAGCATCACTTCAGCATCATGAGGTGACCTAGGCGCCAGGGTGACCGGAACATGCAGCACCACACCTGGGGACGTCCAGGCCATGGGACTCAGTCATTTGTACAATATAAACAATTTTAAACAATTTATTTACCATTTGAGATACACTCTATTGCTGTACCACTTGTGGTAAATAAATGGTTTAAAATTGTTCAAATGACTGAATGACTGGTCCGCTCCATAGGAAGAAATCACGTGAAGAGACCCACTGGAGCCTCTTAAAACTTAGGAAAACCAACAGTTTTTGAAGAAGGGCAAATGTGATCGTATTGTGGAGCTGAGGTGTGGCGTTCACAGGAGGTGGCAGGCACAGGTCGCTCAGATGCGAGTGAGGCTCGACCGCTTCTCTTCTGCGCCTCAATTAAGTTAACCTTTTACCGCCATCTTTTTTTCCTTTAAAATGTTGTTAGATTGTTAGAAAAACTAAAATTAAATCCCTTGCACTTTCAATATTCCAATATTATGTTTAGGAGAGGGGAGGGACTGGACGGTCGCTGAAGTCTACACGCGTCAGGAGGCTCATCTCGAGCCGCGAAGTTCGCTTCTTGGCTTCGGAATGTGTGCAAGAAACGAAAAAAAAAGAGTACCGAACGGAAAATTATTGTAATTTTAAATTCTGTTTCGACTATTTATGATTGTGGCGGAAATTTAGCAGAATGAAATATAATTAGGTCATGACGTTTTGGGAAATTCTTGTCAAAATAGAAATTGAGCTCAAATTGTATATGTAATACCTGCGACATGAATCGAGATATTATACCGTTAACTAAGCCACCCTAACAACAAAGGTGTTCCTGAGAGAGATGAAGACGTTTATTAATATGAAGTTAATCTTTACACAATGTGTGTTCTCTCTCAAGATCCTCTGAGCATAGAAACAGTAAGGTGAGAAGGACGGTTGTAAAACAAGCTTAAAGTTGAAGAAGAAAGTAATAGACACTCAAAGAGGACAGCAGCTAAACGGAAAAAATGTAGGCCGAAGGAGCCTGGCACCTCACATTTTCTGCCTAGAAGTGCTAATGCCCATAGGTGCAATAGTTTAAATAGCGATAGAGATTGAAGGAGAATTGCTCAATTTGGAGCGATTTAAGTCAGAATTGACTAAAGCGCTTAGTGTTCCAACTAACTAACGGAATAAAAAGATGGTACTCTGGCACACGAAACATTCCTCCATAACGTATTTATCAACAGAACATTAAAGGTTCCAAGAGCGACATACGAGGCCGGAATGCGAAGCGTCCGCATCGCACGGACGGCATGACATGGACAGATGGTTCGCAAGTGCTGTCATGAGCGCCATGCGGTCGAAAACAACCACCACTAATAATAATAATATTTCGCTAATCAAACTAGAAAGAAGCTAATCTAGAAGGTCCCACATCGCCAAATCAATAGCAGCAGTGACCCGAAACATACCCTTCACTTATTCACAGGTTTTCAGACTGACGAACATTTTCTGGCTGTGGTACTTATTTTAGATTTATTGCATCAAAGGCGATGGTGGCAGCGAGACTTGGTGAGTGTTCGTCATGTGGCAGCACTGCAGTCCGGCGTCTTTGTGTCACCTGACACGCGAAGGAAGAGCGGCAAAGCACTTTGATGTAAACGAAATACGATGTTTAAAAATATTAGGATGGCTTCTGATGAATTATCCTTGAATTTTTAGGAATGACTTATTTAGTATATATACAAAGATGATCTGGGTATTAGAATGCATTATAAACACTTATAAAGTTGAATTTGATATCATTCAAGATGCTTTCGTGCGACAAATTAGAGCGAATATAACTGTGAGCGTTACGGGAAGAACCCCAAATGCGATGCAGGAGCCGCTATTGCCGCGTCCTGCATTGTCAACGTCGTGTGGAAGTCCGTGTAGAGTTGTGGAGTGGCACGTCACATTAGCAGCCTTATTATTCAGCGACACCTCATGGTGGAGTGGTCGAGTGGCGCGTCGTATTAGCAGCCGTATTATACAGCTGCCCCTCATGAAGCCTCGGCACTCCCCTCACACACTCCCCCCTCACCCGGGGACCCGCACCCCACCACTGGACGGGACAGCGACGGAAGCTGCCTGAGTGGTCGGTGTGATTAAGCGCCGCTCTCAGATTTGGGCGGCCGTCGATGGGTGGTGGCTGCTGCAGTGCTGCACGGCTGCAGTACGCGTGCAGAAGCTGCAGCAGCGGTCGGAGCGCGGTGTGACGCAGCGTTGGAGACCACACGCGGCTGCTAGCGGTGGTCCCAGCAATAAAATATTTAAGCACTTTAAACAATTCATTTCCCACAAGCGATTCAGAAGTAGATAGTTTCTCAAGTCTAGTACAATGGTCAAATTTGAGTATAGTTACTTGTGAGCCCGAATAACTTCAGTGACTTCTAGGGCATAACATTAACTATTGCACCACCTAACAGAGGTTGTGAAGCACAGGATGGCTGCAATCACGCCACCAATGCCGCAAGCGAGAAAGTTGCTGTGCCAAAATTAGCGCCAATGCTTCATTATCTACAGCGGAGTTGGCAGCTGCTTTCTTACTGAACGCTCGGCGTCCGAATTTGGAGACAATTTAAACAATTTAAACAATTTAAACAATTTATTTAACACAGGTGATACAGAGGTAGAATTTTTCTCAAGTCTAGGACAATGGTCAAATTTGAGTATAGCTACCTGTGGGCCCGAACAAGTTCAGCGACTTCTAGGGCATCCTACCATCACGTTATTCTAGGGTGTACAAAAATGTTTAACCTAGTTCACTTAACCTAGTTTCGCATTAGACTGATCATTGAGATAATTAACTCGATATTTTATGCTGTATTATACAATATAGGTCAAATCGGCTATATTTAACAGTATGTTCGATAAAACGATTCAAGAGCATAGAAGATTGGTTATGGTACCCAAAGCAAGTTACATTATGACATTATCATTAGTTACATGTAGGAGGCAAGATTTTGACACGGTAATCTTACACGACTAGTATTCTGATAGGAAGTGAGACTCAAGATGTCTTTTGAATACTTTGTACGAATTACATTCATGGATCTCTGCAGGTATAGAGTTCCAAGTTTTGGTTCCAACGAAGAGAATACTGTGTTGCGACCGGGCCTTTGAATAGTAAGGAAGCATGAATTTACTTCTATTTCGGGTTAAATGGTCGTGATGACCAGTTTGCGCAGTCAATAATTGTCTTAGGCTATTGTCGCCATCATTTCTTAATGTTTTGTAAATGAAATTACAGATGGAGATTTTGTAGAGATCCGAAAGTTTAAGTATTTGTAAATTTTTGAAAGAATCATTTGTGTGAGCATTATATTCTAGGTTCTTTACCGCTCTGACAGCTCTTTTCTGCAGAGTAAAAATTTTGTTGGTTTTATTTTTATCAGTTCCGTGCCATGCTTCTATTCCGTATTGCAAGTATGGAGAAATGAGCGTTCGGTAGAGCATTTGTAAAGCTGTCTCAGGCAGAAAATTTTTAACTTTATTTAGGATTCCGATGGATTTTGATAATTTAGAACTGATATGAGTGATGTGCTCTTTGAAGGTCAGATGTTTATCTATTATGATGCCCAGAAACTTACATGAGTTGGTTTCTTCGATTTCACCTTCGCCAATTTTAATGCATGGGAGAGATACATCTTTCTTGTATGAGAATGTAATATAATTTGTTTTATCAATATTAAGGCTTATTTTATTAGCTTTGAGCCACGATGAAACCTTGTGAAGTTCAGTATTTATACTCTCCACAATCATGGTAGGATTTTGGTCCGGAAGGACCGCAGAAAGCGTACTGTCATCGGCAAAAAGTATGAATTTGAAGAATGATGTAGATTTTACAATATCATTGATAAAAATCAGGAACATGAGAGGCCCAAGAACAGATCCTTGTGGAACTCCATGGCTAATTGTCTGTGGGTCTGATTTTGCGTCGTCAATGACAACGTATTGCTTCCGATTTGTTAGGTATGATCTGAACCAATCATGGGCAATCCCTCGAATGCCATAACAGTGTAGTTTCGAGAGTAGTATTTTATGGTCCACACAATCAAATGCTTTTCGAAAGTCAAGAAACACAGAGAAGACAGGCTTTCCTTCATCTATATTAGAATAGAGGAATTGTAAATGATTTAATATAGCCTGTGTTGTTGATTTTTTAGAGCGAAAGCCGTATTGTTTATCGTAAAGAAATGATTTTTGTTCAAAATAAGAGTACACTTTTTATACACAATCTTTTCGAATACTTTGCTAATAATTGGTAGTACGGAGATAGGTCGATAATTGTTTACACAGGTTTTTTCACCTCTTTTAAAGATAGGGGTTACTCCAGCAACTTTGAGGGAGTTCGGGAAAGTGCCTAGTAAGAGAGACTGGTTAATAATATTTCATTTCAGCGGGGCTACAATGTCAGTAATAACTTCAAGCACTTTAGTCGGAAACGTTTGTAACCCACTCGATTTATTTTTCATGTTGTTTATGCACGTAATTACATCGGAGGAGTTAGTAGGCGTGAAGAAAAAGGAGTTGGGTTCTCGAATATGATCCATAAATTCTAGGTGATCAGTAGGTTCACTCGGAATACCATCAGCTATAGTTTTCCCTACGTTTACGAAGAAGTTGTTAAAGAGATTAGCAATTTGTTTCTTCTCATGGTATTTTACATTATCTTGAATAACCTATTCAATTTTCTTTTTATCGGCATTATTCGGTTTACAGCAAGAGTTAAGGAGATGCCAAGTCTTTTTAACGTCAGTTTTGAATTGAGTAAACTTGAGCGTAAAGTAGTTCTTTTTTGATGTTCTCATCTGGTTTGTTACATAGTTTCTGAATCGGTTATATGTTTCTCTAGAAATTCACCCTTCGCAAAGTAGGGCTAGGTACGCTTGACGTTTCTTTATATTTATCACGATGTCTCTAGTAATCCAGGGCTTTTGTTTATTTTTCGGGGTAACTGTACGAGTTACAATTGGGCAACACTGATTGTATGCGGTCATTATAGTTTCAGTCAACTTTACTACTGCTTCATCAACTGTCTCTCTCGATGCCCGGCAGGTAAACCAGACCAGTGTTTATAAAACAAAAAATCCTAACCTGCTAATTTCTAACGTTAGAGCACGAATTCAGAAAATTACTCTTGTACTGCGGTTTCTTTATTTTGTGGAGACAGATGATGATTTTGATTATAAGTTGAATTAAGCCTCCCTAACCGCTACAAAATAAGAGCGTATCGAAGAGAGGAAGGAGGAAGGCCCCATTTAGTATGTAAATAAGAGAATGGGGAATCTATGCTGAAGGGGTATAGAATCAGTAAGATGAGAAAGAAGTTCATGAAACAAGATCAAAGTTGAAGAAGAAAGTAGTAGGTGCTGATAAACAGGACAGCAGTGAACCGAAAAAAGGTGATCCTTAACACTTACCAAAAAAAATTTTTATTTCAACAAAAAGAAGGCCTACCTAACTCTCAGCTCAGGCCCTCACATTGTCCCCCTGGGAGCGCCAATTCCCATAGATACAATAGTTGTATCCCCCTGAGGGGGGAGACAGATGAAATCCATGATACATTACAAATAGTTAAGAGGCTTATTTCAATTTTTTGAGTGGGGATGTATAATTTTTCTGTCATTTGGTTTTTGATGAAATTACTTATGGCATTGATGATTACTGCGAGAGAGTGTCACAAACTCGAATACTTTCCAACTTTAGCTGCTCCGTGCGACCGTCTGTGTGGCGGACACACTCCGTTTGTAAAAATCTTTGATCTGACGAAAACGGATCTACGCTACCATTATGAAACTTTGCATTCACAAATGATAAGTTCGGATTTCGCTTCCCTATAAACTCATATTGGACACAGAACTGAGGTCTTGGAGAAAGTTGGCTTCTGAAATTTCCCGACATTTTCTTGTAATATTTACAGCGTGAGTTCTTGCGCGAAAGTACTTCAACATCCAATGAAATTGCGGGAGAATTTCGTTCCCTCTTTTAATGAAAATTTCAAAATATACCATTCCGATGGATAGCAATGTGGGGAACATGAAGTTACACGAACCTCGACCGAGATGTGTATAAGGTAAATCAACGAACTTTTGTTTTCTTTGAGCACACAGAGCAGTTTGAAGCTCACAGTAGCTGGAGAGTAACGCCTCCGCCCGGGCGCAGTAACTTGAATATCAAACCAACGTAAGAAATAGAGCCTCGGCGCTGCACACTAAAGCTCTCTGAATGGCTCTTAGATTTCAACTAGATTTCCATTCAAGTTCATACAAACTACAATCTACGTACAGAGATCAGGCTTCTCTACAAGTATTTGTAACATGTTACTACATAGGCCTACAGTTCATTTACGACTTGCGATACGGAGCATCGAACAAGAAAGAGTAACAATTAATTATTTTAGTAAACACATGCACGCACACACACACACGCACACACCGAAGATATCTATGTTGATGACCAACGTCGTTGTGGCGCACATTTTCAGCATTGATGTTCCTCGAAATGAAAGTATTCGAAGAATTTAAAATATCGAGAAAAATAACATGTAAATAAAAACTCCCATAAATCAAGAATTTTAGGTGCTGTCATGCGCGCTAGGAACACAGAGGGGGGAAATTGCATTGAGTTCCGAGAGAGCGATTAATCCCCGTCCTGCGGCGCATTCTCCTCACGCAGCCGCGATGGGGGAGGGAAAAATCTGAAAGCGAGGCTTGTCGACAATGGGGTCCGGACAAGTGGTTCCCTCGTGTGGGGTCTGGAGGGCTGCACATGGGGGTCTGGAGGGCTGCACATGGGGGACTGGAGGGCCGCACGTGGGGGTCTGGAGGGCCGCACGTGGGGGTCTGGAGGGCCGCACGTGGGGGTCTGGAGGGCCGCACGTGGGGGTCTGGAGGGCCGCACGTGGGGGTCTGGAGGGCCGCACGTGGGGGTCTGGAGGGCAGCACATGGGGGTCTGGAGGGCAGCACATGGGGGTCTGGAGGGCCGCACGTGGGGGTCTGGAGGGCCGCACGTGGGTCCGCTTGGTAGTGCAGGAAAGTCAGCTCAGCAGAGGGACGAGTAAGCAATTCATGTTTTATCTCAACTTCTTGCTGCAGCATTTCAAGTATATGCAGAAAGCGTAAACTACTCCCCAAACAGATCCCCACATTCGCCTTTCTTCAGAAGCTGTTCGGTTTCTCAAGTTGAAGGAGACTCCAGGGCTTCTCTTCGTGTGATTTCTTCCTATTGAGTGAGCCAGCGCGGGACTCAGTCATTCTACATCCGCAAACATGCCTCTGTCGTCAAACTTTCCAAACTTCGCGAGCTAACTTTTGGGCTGGAGTTTGTAAGCCGAATAATCCCGAATGAAACGAAACTACACCGTCGCTGTTCCTCTGCGCGTTAGTTTACGTGGTCTTTCCGACCAGGTCTTCGCTGAATGAGATTTTACGATAATCTGGGGCTCTCGAGCCTCTCTTGCGAAGCGCTCATCGCTGCTCGGTGACGGAGGTCGCTGACGAGTATTGGGTCGCTTTATGCACTCCTGCATGAATTACGGAGGAGCTTACGCTGTTTGCTTCCATCGCTTTCATTTCGATGGGATTTTGTTGTATCAATAAACAGCGTTTCTTACGCTGTAGTAACTCCGCGCGACTCGTTTCAGTTATTTATTCCATAAGTTGACGAACAATTTTTTCCTCGGACGTCGATTGAGTCAGAATGAGACTCGACGAAGATTACAGATTATATGTTAGTTTAAGAGCCTCCCTAACGGTTAAAAAATAACATTCCTGCGCCATTTAGTATAGAGATAAGGGAACGTGGAATATATGCAGAAGAGGCATAGAAACAAGAAGTTGAGAAAGAGGTTCATGAAACAAGATAAAATTAAAAGAAGAAAGTAGTAGGTGCTGAAAAACAGGACAGCAGTGAACTGAAAAAGGGTGGTTCTTAACATAGCTAAAAAAACATTTATTTCAACATCAAAAAAGCCTACCCAACTCTCAGCTCGGGCCCTCACCCATATTCTCCCTGGGAGCACTAACTTCCGTAGATACCATAATTGTATCCCCCTAAGGGGACGCTCGACGAAGAAATCTCTATTGAATTTATACAAAATTTGATACACGTATCTTTATAATGCTAGAAAATTGGAATTGGGTGCGTCTGATTTTGTATTGTTTATACAACTCTCTTGTGACTAAACTTTTTCACACAATTTCATTGAGTCATTGCTGGGAAATTACAAAATATATTATATTCGGTAAAATTAATTTGAAGTATTCAACCACCGATAAAAACTCTAACTCCAATCTTTGCTAGCTTCTGTTTTTGTCATAGCGTTACAATGGGACAGTTTTTGAGCTTCCTAACCTTCCAGAGAGGACGGAATAAGTATTTTTGAGTAGAAAAGTTTCCCCAATAATTATTTCTGCTTCGCTCCTCAGTTTTGCTTATAAATCACCAGAGGAACTGGCAGCTCAGGTAAACCACCCAATAACGAAAAGTGGACTCGAACCTGTGATGGTCCGCCCTCTAGGTCAATATTAGAGCCAGCATTTAGGCTCTAGCTAGAAGTTTTCGCATAATATTCACTATTGTAAGAACTATTCCTAGCTCAATCGCTGTCATTCTCATTTGTAATTTCACTTTCACACCCAGGCACACTGAAATTAGTATTTACTCTGAAAATAGCGCATCTCACCACTAACCATATTATCATTCATTTCTGTATGATCGTGAAAATAAGCCGAGCCAATATGTGAACTTGTACTCTCGATACGAAGGGTGGATCACTTCAGCTCAGGAAGCCTGTTGGTGATGCACCTATAATAATTGTTCCTGTTGTGCTGTTTATGCAAATTACACATTAGAAATGCGGAGTTTAGGCAAATGAATTTTTTCCAATTTCATGAAGAGAAACTTAAGTCTTAAATGTTGACAAGACTTGAAATGCATCAGCGTAATAACTAAACGAGCATTAGGACGAAGAAGGAGCCATTTTCTTCAATTACTTTTCAACGAAATCATTCACTTGTTTATGCAGAGATATTTTATCGAAAAGAAGCACACAATTGGGGGTACATCAGCCCGGCGGCGCGGTGTTACGTGACTATCGCATGCGAACTCGGAGTCGCGGTTTGCGGCGCAATCACCGTATTTCAGGAGAAAATTGCCTTGCTGCGTTATGGAAGGCTGCTCACATTGCGACACTGTTTAAATTGCGCCTTAAATCATGCGGGCCTTAAGGAGGCGCCTTGCTTCCTTCACCGCCTCCTTAATTGTGGCCGGCTGGCAACAGCAGGCGAGACATCATATCTGGCACCTGGCAACAGCAGGCGAGACATCATATCTGGCACCTGGCAACAGCAGGCAGCAGCATTACATCTGGCACCTGGCAACAGCAGGCAGCAGCATTACATCTGGCACCTGGCAACAGCAGGCAGCAGCATTGCATCTGGCACCTGGCAGACATGACAGGGGTTGGGGGTAGGCAATTTTACAGCTGACACCTCGCAGACATGACAGGGGCAGGCAATGTCACAGCTGGCACCTGGTAGACAGGATGACAGGAGACAGCACCACAAACATCACCCAGCAGACGTGACAGCAACACCACAGAAGTCACGTGACAGTCACGACAGAGGCCGCAGTCTGCAGGCGTCACCTGGCAGACATCACAACTTTGAACTAAACTTCACTATATTACACGGAACTAAATTCCACCATATTACATGGAACTAAATTCCACTAAATACCACTGAACTCAATTACAGATGCTGAGAACTCGATTTCCGCGAGGCTCGTGCACGCACCACCGAGTCGCAGCAGATCTGCCGCGCTTGTAATCGTTAGGCGCCAAGCTGAGCTGACAGTACAAACATTGCGGCGATTACACGCATAAATCAATTACCGCGAAGATACCATCACCTGCACCGTTATATCAGAGACAGTCAGCAGCGGTGCTTTATTCCACCTTCATTGTTCACAATGTCTGAGTTTATAATTTAATATTTGGTAACATATTGAAGAGCAGCCAGCGCAGTTCTACCACTTGCGCTGCAGAGCAAGACACCGGCAGCGCGCGGCGCAATTTGCGAGCCGAAGACTTCATTTGACGGGTCACGTGGACGCCGGGTGCTGTGGTCAGGTCACGTGGTGGTGGTGGTGGTGGTGGTGGTTGGTGGGTGGTGGTTGGTGGGTGGTGGTTGGTGGGTGGTGGTGGTGGGTGGTGGTGGTGGGTGGTGGTGGTGGGTGGTGGTGGTGGGTGGTGGTGGTGGGTGGTGGTGGTGGGTGGTGGTGGTGGTGGGTGGTGGTGGTGGTGGGTGGTGGTGGTGGTGGGTGGTGGTGGTGGTGGGTGGTGGTGGTGGTGGTGGGTGGTGGTGGTGGGTGGTGGTGGTGGTGGGTGGTGGTGGTGGTGGGGTGGTGGTGGTGGTGGGTGGTGGTGGTGGTGGGTGGTGGTGGGGGTGGTGGTGGTGGTGGTGGTGGTGGTGGTGGTGGGGTGGTGGGGTGGTGTGTGGGTGGTGGGTGGTGGTGGGTGGTGGGTGGTGGTGGTGGTGGTGGGTGGTGGTGGTGGTGGTGGTGGTGGTGGTGGGTGGTGGTGGTGGGTGTGGTGGTGGTGGGTGGTGGTGGTGGTGGTGGGTGGTGGTGGTGGTGGTGGTGGGTGGTGGTGGGTGGTGGGTGTGGTGGTGGTGGGTGGTGGTGGTGGTGGTGGGTGGTGGTGGTGGTGGTGGGTGGTGGGTGGGTGGTGGTGGGTGGTGGTGGTGGTGGTGGTGGTGGTGGTGGTGGGTGGGTGGTGGTGGTGGTGGGTGGTGGGTGGTGGTGGTGGGTGGTGGTGGGTGGTGGTGGTGGTGGTGGGTGGTGGGGTGGTGGTGGTGGTGGTGTGGGTGGTGGTGGTGGGTGGTGGTGGTGGTGGGTGGGTGGTGGTGGGTGTGGTGGGTGGTGGTGTGGGTGGGGGTGGGGGGTGGTGGGGTGGTGGGTGGTGGGTGGTGGGTGGTGGGTGGTGTTGGTGGGTGGTGGGTGGTGGGTGGGTGGGGTGGGTGTGGTGGTTGGTGGTGGGTGGTGGGGTGGTGGGTGGTGGTGGTGGTGGTGGTGGTGTGGGTGGTGGTGGTGGGTGGGTGGTGGGTTGGTGGGTGGTGGTGTGGTGGTGGGTGGTGGTGGTGGTGTGGTGGTGGTGGTGTGGTGTGTGGTGGTGGTGGTGGTGGTGGTGGTGGTGGTGGTGGTGGTGGTGGTGGTGGTGGGTGGTGGTGGTGGTGGTGGTGGTGGTGGTGGTGGTGGTGGAGGTGGTGGTGGTGGTGGTGGTGGTGGTGGTGGTGGTGTGTGGTGGTGGTGGTGGTGGTGGTGGTGGTGGTGGTGGTGGTGGTGGTGGTGGTGGTGGTGGTGGTGGTGGTGGTGGTGGTGGTGGTGGTGGTGGTGGTGGTGGTGGTGGTGGTGGTGGTGGTGGGGTGGTGGGGGTGGTGGTGGTGGTGGTGGTGGTGGTGTTGG
>CM059579.1:77951209-77958709 GCA_030386875.1 Morinoia aosen
ACCTAACCTAACCTAACCTAACCTAACCTAACCTAACCTAACCTAACCTAACCTAACCTAACCTAACCTAACCTAACCTAACCTAACCTAACCTAACCTAACCTAACCTAACCTAACCTAACCTAACCTAACCTAACCTAACCTAACCTAACCTAACCTAACCTAACCTAACCTAACCTAACCTAACCTAACCTAACCTAACCTAACCTAACCTAACCTAACCTAACCTAACCTAACCTAACCTAACCTAACCTAACCTAACCTAACCTAACCTAACCTAACCTAACCTAACCTAACCTAACCTAACCTAACCTAACCTAACCTAACCTAACCTAACCTAACCTAACCTAACCTAACCTAACCTAACCTAACCTAACCTAACCTAACCTAACCTAACCTAACCTAACCTAACCTAACCTAACCTAACCTAACCTAACCTAACCTAACCTAACCTAACCTAACCTAACCTAACCTAACCTAACCTAACCTAACCTAACCTAACCTAACCTAACCTAACCTAACCTAACCTAACCTAACCTAACCTAACCTAACCTAACCTAACCTAACCTAACCTAACCTAACCTAACCTAACCTAACCTAACCTAACCTAACCTAACCTAACCTAACCTAACCTAACCTAACCTAACCTAACCTAACCTAACCTAACCTAACCTAACCTAACCTAACCTAACCTAACCTAACCTAACCTAACCTAACCTAACCTAACCTAACCTAACCTAACCTAACCTAACCTAACCTAACCTAACCTAACCTAACCTAACCTAACCTAACCTAACCTAACCTAACCTAACCTAACCTAACCTAACCTAACCTAACCTAACCTAACCTAACCTAACCTAACCTAACCTAACCTAACCTAACCTAACCTAACCTAACCTAACCTAACCTAACCTAACCTAACCTAACCTAACCTAACCTAACCTAACCTAACCTAACCTAACCTAACCTAACCTAACCTAACCTAACCTAACCTAACCTAACCTAACCTAACCTAACCTAACCTAACCTAACCTAACCTAACCTAACCTAACCTAACCTAACCTAACCTAACCTAACCTAACCTAACCTAACCTAACCTAACCTAACCTAACCTAACCTAACCTAACCTAACCTAACCTAACCTAACCTAACCTAACCTAACCTAACCTAACCTAACCTAACCTAACCTAACCTAACCTAACCTAACCTAACCTAACCTAACCTAACCTAACCTAACCTAACCTAACCTAACCTAACCTAACCTAACCTAACCTAACCTAACCTAACCTAACCTAACCTAACCTAACCTAACCTAACCTAACCTAACCTAACCTAACCTAACCTAACCTAACCTAACCTAACCTAACCTAACCTAACCTAACCTAACCTAACCTAACCTAACCTAACCTAACCTAACCTAACCTAACCTAACCTAACCTAACCTAACCTAACCTAACCTAACCTAACCTAACCTAACCTAACCTAACCTAACCTAACCTAACCTAACCTAACCTAACCTAACCTAACCTAACCTAACCTAACCTAACCTAACCTAACCTAACCTAACCTAACCTAACCTAACCTAACCTAACCTAACCTAACCTAACCTAACCTAACCTAACCTAACCTAACCTAACCTAACCTAACCTAACCTAACCTAACCTAACCTAACCTAACCTAACCTAACCTAACCTAACCTAACCTAACCTAACCTAACCTAACCTAACCTAACCTAACCTAACCTAACCTAACCTAACCTAACCTAACCTAACCTAACCTAACCTAACCTAACCTAACCTAACCTAACCTAACCTAACCTAACCTAACCTAACCTAACCTAACCTAACCTAACCTAACCTAACCTAACCTAACCTAACCTAACCTAACCTAACCTAACCTAACCTAACCTAACCTAACCTAACCTAACCTAACCTAACCTAACCTAACCTAACCTAACCTAACCTAACCTAACCTAACCTAACCTAACCTAACCTAACCTAACCTAACCTAACCTAACCTAACCTAACCTAACCTAACCTAACCTAACCTAACCTAACCTAACCTAACCTAACCTAACCTAACCTAACCTAACCTAACCTAACCTAACCTAACCTAACCTAACCTAACCTAACCTAACCTAACCTAACCTAACCTAACCTAACCTAACCTAACCTAACCTAACCTAACCTAACCTAACCTAACCTAACCTAACCTAACCTAACCTAACCTAACCTAACCTAACCTAACCTAACCTAACCTAACCTAACCTAACCTAACCTAACCTAACCTAACCTAACCTAACCTAACCTAACCTAACCTAACCTAACCTAACCTAACCTAACCTAACCTAACCTAACCTAACCTAACCTAACCTAACCTAACCTAACCTAACCTAACCTAACCTAACCTAACCTAACCTAACCTAACCTAACCTAACCTAACCTAACCTAACCTAACCTAACCTAACCTAACCTAACCTAACCTAACCTAACCTAACCTAACCTAACCTAACCTAACCTAACCTAACCTAACCTAACCTAACCTAACCTAACCTAACCTAACCTAACCTAACCTAACCTAACCTAACCTAACCTAACCTAACCTAACCTAACCTAACCTAACCTAACCTAACCTAACCTAACCTAACCTAACCTAACCTAACCTAACCTAACCTAACCTAACCTAACCTAACCTAACCTAACCTAACCTAACCTAACCTAACCTAACCTAACCTAACCTAACCTAACCTAACCTAACCTAACCTAACCTAACCTAACCTAACCTAACCTAACCTAACCTAACCTAACCTAACCTAACCTAACCTAACCTAACCTAACCTAACCTAACCTAACCTAACCTAACCTAACCTAACCTAACCTAACCTAACCTAACCTAACCTAACCTAACCTAACCTAACCTAACCTAACCTAACCTAACCTAACCTAACCTAACCTAACCTAACCTAACCTAACCTAACCTAACCTAACCTAACCTAACCTAACCTAACCTAACCTAACCTAACCTAACCTAACCTAACCTAACCTAACCTAACCTAACCTAACCTAACCTAACCTAACCTAACCTAACCTAACCTAACCTAACCTAACCTAACCTAACCTAACCTAACCTAACCTAACCTAACCTAACCTAACCTAACCTAACCTAACCTAACCTAACCTAACCTAACCTAACCTAACCTAACCTAACCTAACCTAACCTAACCTAACCTAACCTAACCTAACCTAACCTAACCTAACCTAACCTAACCTAACCTAACCTAACCTAACCTAACCTAACCTAACCTAACCTAACCTAACCTAACCTAACCTAACCTAACCTAACCTAACCTAACCTAACCTAACCTAACCTAACCTAACCTAACCTAACCTAACCTAACCTAACCTAACCTAACCTAACCTAACCTAACCTAACCTAACCTAACCTAACCTAACCTAACCTAACCTAACCTAACCTAACCTAACCTAACCTAACCTAACCTAACCTAACCTAACCTAACCTAACCTAACCTAACCTAACCTAACCTAACCTAACCTAACCTAACCTAACCTAACCTAACCTAACCTAACCTAACCTAACCTAACCTAACCTAACCTAACCTAACCTAACCTAACCTAACCTAACCTAACCTAACCTCTAACCTAACCTAACCTAACCTAACCTAACCTAACCTAACCTAACCTAACCTAACCAACCTAACCTAACCTAACCTAACCTAACCTAACCTAACCTAACCTAACCTAACCTAACCTAACCTAACCTAACCTAACCTAACCTAACCTAACCTAACCTAACCTAACCTAACCTAACCTAACCTAACCTAACCTAACCTAACCTAACCTAACCTAACCTAACCTAACCTAACCTAACCTAACCTAACCTAACCTAACCTAACCTAACCTAACCTAACCTAACCTAACCTAACCTAACCTAACCTAACCTAACCTAACCTAACCTAACCTAACCTAACCTAACCTAACCTAACCTAACCTAACCTAACCTAACCTAACCTAACCTAACCTAACCTAACCTAACCTAACCTAACCTAACCTAACCTAACCTAACCTAACCTAACCTAACCTAACCTAACCTAACCTAACCTAACCTAACCTAACCTAACCTAACCTAACCTAACCTAACCTAACCTAACCTAACCTAACCTAACCTAACCTAACCTAACCTAACCTAACCTAACCTAACCTAACCTAACCTAACCTAACCTAACCTAACCTAACCTAACCTAACCTAACCTAACCTAACCTAACCTAACCTAACCTAACCTAACCTAACCTAACCTAACCTAACCTAACCTAACCTAACCTAACCTAACCTAACCTAACCTAACCTAACCTAACCTAACCTAACCTAACCTAACCTAACCTAACCTAACCTAACCTAACCTAACCTAACCTAACCTAACCTAACCTAACCTAACCTAACCTAACCTAACCTAACCTAACCTAACCTAACCTAACCTAACCTAACCTAACCTAACCTAACCTAACCTAACCTAACCTAACCTAACCTAACCTAACCTAACCTAACCTAACCTAACCTAACCTAACCTAACCTAACCTAACCTAACCTAACCTAACCTAACCTAACCTAACCTAACCTAACCTAACCTAACCTAACCTAACCTAACCTAACCTAACCTAACCTAACCTAACCTAACCTAACCTAACCTAACCTAACCTAACCTAACCTAACCTAACCTAACCTAACCTAACCTAACCTAACCTAACCTAACCTAACCTAACCTAACCTAACCTAACCTAACCTAACCTAACCTAACCTAACCTAACCTAACCTAACCTAACCTAACCTAACCTAACCTAACCTAACCTAACCTAACCTAACCTAACCTAACCTAACCTAACCTAACCTAACCTAACCTAACCTAACCTAACCTAACCTAACCTAACCTAACCTAACCTAACCTAACCTAACCTAACCTAACCTAACCTAACCTAACCTAACCTAACCTAACCTAACCTAACCTAACCTAACCTAACCTAACCTAACCTAACCTAACCTAACCTAACCTAACCTAACCTAACCTAACCTAACCTAACCTAACCTAACCTAACCTAACCTAACCTAACCTAACCTAACCTAACCTAACCTAACCTAACCTAACCTAACCTAACCTAACCTAACCTAACCTAACCTAACCTAACCTAACCTAACCTAACCTAACCTAACCTAACCTAACCTAACCTAACCTAACCTAACCTAACCTAACCTAACCTAACCTAACCTAACCTAACCTAACCTAACCTAACCTAACCTAACCTAACCTAACCTAACCTAACCTAACCTAACCTAACCTAACCTAACCTAACCTAACCTAACCTAACCTAACCTAACCTAACCTAACCTAACCTAACCTAACCTAACCTAACCTAACCTAACCTAACCTAACCTAACCTAACCTAACCTAACCTAACCTAACCTAACCTAACCTAACCTAACCTAACCTAACCTAACCTAACCTAACCTAACCTAACCTAACCTAACCTAACCTAACCTAACCTAACCTAACCTAACCTAACCTAACCTAACCTAACCTAACCTAACCTAACCTAACCTAACCTAACCTAACCTAACCTAACCTAACCTAACCTAACCTAACCTAACCTAACCTAACCTAACCTAACCTAACCTAACCTAACCTAACCTAACCTAACCTAACCTAACCTAACCTAACCTAACCTAACCTAACCTAACCTAACCTAACCTAACCTAACCTAACCTAACCTAACCTAACCTAACCTAACCTAACCTAACCTAACCTAACCTAACCTAACCTAACCTAACCTAACCTAACCTAACCTAACCTAACCTAACCTAACCTAACCTAACCTAACCTAACCTAACCTAACCTAACCTAACCTAACCTAACCAACCTAACCTAACCTAACCTAACCTAACCTAACCTAACCTAACCTAACCTAACCTAACCTAACCTAACCTAACCTAACCTAACCTAACCTAACCTAACCTAACCTAACCTAACCTAACCTAACCTAACCTAACCTAACCTAACCTAACCTAACCTAACCTAACCTAACCTAACCTAACCTAACCTAACCTAACCTAACCTAACCTAACCTAACCTAACCTAACCTAACCTAACCTAACCTAACCTAACCTAACCTAACCTAACCTAACCTAACCTAACCTAACCTAACCTAACCTAACCTAACCTAACCTAACCTAACCTAACCTAACCTAACCTAACCTAACCTAACCTAACCTAACCTAACCTAACCTAACCTAACCTAACCTAACCTAACCTAACCTAACCTAACCTAACCTAACCTAACCTAACCTAACCTAACCTAACCTAACCTAACCTAACCTAACCTAACCTAACCTAACCTAACCTAACCTAACCTAACCTAACCTAACCTAACCTAACCTAACCTAACCTAACCTAACCTAACCTAACCTAACCTAACCTAACCTAACCTAACCTAACCTAACCTAACCTAACCTAACCTAACCTAACCTAACCTAACCTAACCTAACCTAACCTAACCTAACCTAACCTAACCTAACCTAACCTAACCTAACCTAACCTAACCTAACCTAACCTAACCTAACCTAACCTAACCTAACCTAACCTAACCTAACCTAACCTAACCTAACCTAACCTAACCTAACCTAACCTAACCTAACCTAACCTAACCTAACCTAACCTAACCTAACCTAACCTAACCTAACCTAACCTAACCTAACCTAACCTAACCTAACCTAACCTAACCTAACCTAACCTAACCTAACCTAACCTAACCTAACCTAACCTAACCTAACCTAACCTAACCTAACCTAACCTAACCTAACCTAACCTAACCTAACCTAACCTAACCTAACCTAACCTAACCTAACCTAACCTAACCTAACCTAACCTAACCTAACCTAACCTAACCTAACCTAACCTAACCTAACCTAACCTAACCTAACCTAACCTAACCTAACCTAACCTAACCTAACCTAACCTAACCTAACCTAACCTAACCTAACCTAACCTAACCTAACCTAACCTAACCTAACCTAACCTAACCTAACCTAACCTAACCTAACCTAACCTAACCTAACCTAACCTAACCTAACCTAACCTAACCTAACCTAACCTAACCTAACCTAACCTAACCTAACCTAACCTAACCTAACCTAACCTAACCTAACCTAACCTAACCTAACCTAACCTAACCTAACCTAACCTAACCTAACCTAACCTAACCTAACCTAACCTAACCTAACCTAACCTAACCTAACCTAACCTAACCTAACCTAACCTAACCTAACCTAACCTAACCTAACCTAACCTAACCTAACCTAACCTAACCTAACCTAACCTAACCTAACCTAACCTAACCTAACCTAACCTAACCTAACCTAACCTAACCTAACCTAACCTAACCTAACCTAACCTAACCTAACCTAACCTAACCTAACCTAACCTAACCTAACCTA